>ARYC01004564.1:0-27770 GCA_000711775.1 Oxytricha trifallax | reverse complement strand
GTATTAATATAGACTAAGCCAGACCTGTACTAAATTATGCAGCAATAGCAAAGTTATTACGCAAGAGTGCCTCAACTGTTAGGTATCACTGCTTGCTAGCTGTTTAGCATTTAATTCTGGTTATTGAACGCATCCTTCAAGAAAATAAAAGTTCTCTAAGGCTCATATTGACTTCCTCTGCGACTCTAAGATTTTGAAGTATTGGGCACACTTTCCATTAGACTAGCGAGCTGTGATGTTTCATCGTAAGTTTCCTGACATTCGTATCTCTCCTTAGACTATAGCCAACATTTATAGAAGGAATGGTATTACTTTCAAGACTGTCAACAGAGTGAAGAGAGTGATTGATTTTACAGTGCCATTTATAGTAATAATTTAAACTATATTTATGATTAAATGCAGAGAGCTATTACTAATAACATCAAGTTCATACACGCTGATGGTGCTGTGTTTACCTTCAACACCTTTATTAATAGGTCTTGGTATAAGAAGTATGATAATATAGAAGTCTATTATTAGTAAGTGAAGGTAGTCCCCATGCAATTTTAGCTGGTATAAGTGAAGATTCAGGCCTAGAGAGTTATGTTATTCACCCTCGCTCTATTAAGCGAGAGTAGTATATAGAGTTCCTACATAAGCTCAGAGAGAAGTATAGTAACCAAGAGATCATCCTGTTTGTTGATAACCTCTCAGTTCATATTACTAAGGAGTCTAAGAAAGCTTATGAAGAGCTAAACATAACTCCTGTATACAACGTTCCTTATTGCCCTTAATTTAATGGAATTGAATTCTACTGAGTTAAATCAAGACTTACTACAAGAAGCTGCTGCTGTATCATCTTATGCATGACTTGCCCATCGATACAGTAGACTTAATTCAAAGCAGCTGTAAGAGAGTGAGCGTAGATAAGACAACAGTTTGTGCGAGAGGGAAGAATGAATGTTTATAAATAATTTTTAGATTTTAACGAATGAATATGTTCACATATTAAATTGGCGCATAAAGGGGTTGGCTTCTCTTTCTTCTCCTCTTCTTATGGCTTGCTTGGGCCCATATTTCTTCTCTTAGTGCTAGCTCCTGCATCTATGTTCATATCATCTGGTTTTTAGACATCTTTATAAAGCCTCTTGCTACCTCATGAATTGTCTACGACTTTCTTTCTCTGTGAACCTTTGCATGCTCTTTCATGAGATATATACCAGTGCCAGATTTTCCTGCAAAGTTATATCTCGAAGCTTACTTGAAAGATAAGGATGCTTCTTAAGTTCCTCTAGCCAAGCTGATCTTATTAGAATGCCTTGCTTTTTCTAGTCTTCAGGAGAGATAGAATATCGTTTCTAGTGCTTCTTCAATTATTTCTCTGAGATACTCCTCTTTTATTGTACCAAGAACACCTAAGAAGAAGTTCCTCTCTGGTAGTTTATTAGAGAGTTGTTTCTTGGTAGGAAGGTAAACTACCACTTCCTCATCTTACATGGCATCCTCATAAAGATTAGTGACTGAAATCTCAGGGTAGTTTGGTATTTCTATCAACTTAATTTCAGTGTTTTTGAAGGCTTTCTTCTCATCACAGAGTATCGCTCTTAGAAATGAGATTTTGGTACCTTCCATCGTCGGAAGGAATAATCCAACTGTTTAAGATGTCAATAGTCGTCAAGTTATCTTACCATGTAAAGTTAAATATCGATAGAGATCTTCCTTACTTCTGAATCTTGAGATCATTTCTTGAGCCTCGACTCTTTTCATTTGATCATTGAGTGATCCATCTTTGTTCCTCTTCCTATTAATGAATTTCAAATTATAATTTATAGACTTCTGGATCCTATTGTTTAAAAACTTACTATTAAATATGGGCATCTTATAGGAGGTCAACGCTGTAAAGATACGTGGAGAAAGTTCGCAGAAGCTGTAACAAACTTCAGAGATGGAGCTCCATTTTTATCAATTTAGTTCCATTAAATTAGTACTAAATTTGTTTAAATTTAATTAGTACCGGTACTAAATCCGTTTAAGTTTAATTGGTACCAATTTAATAGTACCAAAACTTAATTAGTACCTAGTTTTAATCCAGTGAGGTTTTAATGGAAAAGTTCCAATCTGGTTTAAAACTTAATTGGTACCAGTACCAACCTGAACTTTATCTGAGTTGGTACCAGAATCAAAATTATTAAGAGTAAAATTACGAAAATTATACTTATAAACTGAGTATAAATATGAAGTCTTAGAGCTTAGATCAAACCATCATTAATGCTGTTGCAACTCCTATATAGTCCAGATATAGCTATAGAGGTTTTAAGAGCTTTATAATAGAAATTTAAATTTGAATTTAAACATGGCGGTCAACTTAAATCGTAGAGCGGCACTTTTAGGAGCAGGTCAATCAATGCTCAACTTTGGCTCCACTAAAAAGCCTGAAATCATTTATGTTGAGAGGGAGGTAGAGCTAAGAGCTCTTGAATTTGAAGCAGAGGTTTTTATCATAGAAGTATTAAACCAGAGGGAGAGTGCAGAGATAGGGGTTTAAACTTAAATTGATTATGTTGAGGAGCTAAAAGAACAGCAACCAATCGAAAAGATAAAAACATATTAATGTGAAGACTGCTAGAATCATTTCTCAACTGAACAAAGCTTGAAGAGACACCTTAAAGAGGTACACTCTGGCAAAGCCAAGATCTATTTCAAGCATGAAAAGGTAGATGGTAGGTATTAGTGTACGACATGCATGAAATCATATACTCACTCAGCTAAAGTTAAAAGGCATATGCAAAAGCATCACCTCAGTGAGTTCTTGATTGAAGATTAAGAGACTAAAAAACTAGTGCCAGCTAAAAGAAAATCTAATACTCTTGAGTCATAAAGAGAGCCAGCAAGAGAGACTCAAGAGACAGAAGCGATATGAATCGATGAACCAGCCAGCAGGTAATACAATTTTAGCATGCTTCTAAGCGAAGGCAATGAATATACCTGCATTAAATGCAGTTGATCTCAGCACTTGTATTGAAAACTACTTGAATATAAACGTGCCTGCAAAAGCAAAGATCATAGTAGTTGATGAGTATGCATACAAGGTGTATCCATTCAGTTATCTTATTAAGAACCAACAGTATTAGAACGAGTTTGCAAATGAATACATGGTACTTAGAGAGGCCTAAAGAAAAGACTGCAAGAATTTGCTTAAGCTAAATGGTGTTATTTTAAGTTATGGTTTCATCGCATTAAGGCTAAAGAAATTTGAGATGACTCTGAGAGACTACCTATATCACAATAGATACCCTGATGATTTAAACGATATACTCTCAGATATGATTCAGGGTGTTAAGGAGTTGCATGAACTTGGATATGTTCATAGAGATTTGAAGCCTGAAAACGTTATGCTAAATCTCTGCCCTTTAGAAGTAGTGGTTATCGATTTCAATAGAGCTTTAAGATAGGAGATTGTCACTTTAGCACAGGTACTTGGTACTCCAGGTTACTTCCCAATAAGAGAGAAGTGGACTAATGGTTCTGTTTAATGGGATGTTTGGGCAGTAGCAGCAATAATATTAGAAAGTGACATGGAATGTATGACTTACTTTGGTACAAAGCATGAAAAACAATCAATTAGCTTAGCTTAGAAGCATATAAAGTAAAAAGATGTCTGCGAAGAAATAAAAAGCATAGTAGAGATGATAATCGTGAGAGCTCCTTCATATCCTAGATAATCCTTAGATGACATACTTGAGCCACTATAGAGAGCAAGATTCATAAGATACAACAAAGACAAGCAGATTAAATTTGTTTGAATTAAGTACTCTAATACTCATTAAATATTCATTAAATTCGCATAAAAACTGCGTTTTCTCTACTAACCCCAATAAGACCCCAACTATACCCTACAAATCAAAGCACTTATAAACCTCACTAAGGGGTTTTGGGGTTTTGATTCTTAGTGTTAGTATATGGTGAAAATTATTGATAGTTATTGTGTGGAATGGATATCATCTTCTATGTGTGAAGATTGTTTTAATTAAGCTACTATCTAACTCTATAAATCTAATTGATTGTTTAAATAAATCTTATGAATTATAGCAGACTAAAGTCGTTGCTGCTCTTTGATTCTTTCTCTCTTCTCGTGAATTTCTTTTTCCATAAGCTCTTACCTTTCTTTAACAGCTTATTTATTATAACTCTTAGCACTTTGAGCACGCTATTTTTTATCATTTATACTATCCAATTCTGGTTTGATTTGACTTCCTTGCATATATAACCCTTTATATTCTATGGCTTCATTCCCTTCGTTTTAAGTTATAAAAAACTCATTTTACTATTGTTAGTTCTATTTCTCGCCAATCATTTAAAGCTACTCTCGCTGCTACTTTTGTAGTAGTTTGTAATAAGTGTAAATGTTCATTTTTTATTGTTAAGAGTGCTTTTGCGAAAATATTTGATTTGCTGGGTTTAATTGAGATCTCTGAGAATAAAAACCGGCTGTGGATGACTTAGGTCTTTGTGTATTATACAAAGATTTGCTAAAATTAATAATAGATTCTTTTTTAGACGACTACTAATCTTGATGCTTGGCAAGTTCAATGTTTTTATCGTATAGGTCTAAATCGCGCTTTTCATACATCCATTATTCTCTCTCACCAATTGTTGTAGAGGGCTTTCCAGTTTAAGGTCTGTTCTAAGTATTTTATTAATGCTTAATCTTTCCTAAGTCAAGTTTAAGATCTGATTTAATTTTCACAATTCTTTTAGACATAGGCATGCTGTTATAGTTACTCTCTTGATCTTAATCTTTAGGAATAAAATTGGCTAGATTTTAATGGAATAGATGAGGAGAGGTAAGCTGAGATTTTAGAAGTTTTCTTTAGTCAATCCTTGGGCTTAACTTTCTAGGCTAATCATTAACACCCCCATCTAAATTACCAAAATATAAAGGAGGTAATTAAAGATAATGATGCTTTGATAAACTAAATTGTCTGAAGCTAGATCTTAATCTGTAAAAAGCTTTTGATTGTCTTGTGAGTCATTATCATTTAGTTTATTTTCATCAAATTAAAATGAATGCACTAGCACATTGACTATTTGTTTGTCCTGCTGAGAGTAGACTATGGTATTATTATTCTGATGCTTTTTATCGTCTACAGTATCATTGATATCTTCGTCTATTTACTCTTCATGAGTGTTTTCTTGAATGATCTTTTGTAAGAATATAATTTCAGGATCGTTTTCATCGTAGAACGAACTATCTACTAATTGCTTCTGCATGGCTTTGTGAATGTCTTTTTCTTGTTGTTTCTGGTCGTTTTATTCTTTCTGCTACAATCTGATCTTTTCTATAATAAAAAGTTAAATCAATTTCTAGAGTTGCTGATAAACCCAAATAAAACCTTTTTTTATAAAAATTAAAGTGTGGTAATTAAGTTATGTCAAATATTCATTCTTTTTACCTTAGATAATTATTTCATTAAGCTAATTATAGAATATATTTTAAAATATATTAATCGCTTTTAATTCAAGTTTTTACTTTATAAATTAAATTATCAAAAACCATAACTCTAAATGACGAATGATAAACTTACTAAGAAACTCCACAATATTTGATTATTATTGTTTAGTGTAGAAATTTACTGACTTTGAGTCTGAACTTCCCAGTGGCTTGTTGCTCATTCGATAGTATTTGCTATCTTCTTTCGAAGGTGATAATCACATTATAATATTTAATAGGATTTTTATATTTATTTATATAAATTAATGTATAATGTCTTTGCAAGAGGGTTATTTTCTTCAACAACCTACATCAGAACTTTCACATTCAAATTATATAAAAAATAACTTAAAAAATTAATCAATATGATTAAAATAAATAAAAGGGCAATATTCTTTGAAATTAGTATATTAACTAATTAAAGAATATAATTTTACAATTTAAAGGATTTAATGTATCACTATAAATTTATGTGATTCTTGTTACTGATGAGACTGAGCTACCTTTAATCATACCTATTCCTTGTCTTATTCTCAAGGATCTTCTCCTCTACTATTTGATTCTCGATTCTCAACTCAACCAGCTCCCTCTTGATATTATACAATTTCTCTTGATCAATGGTAGCCATAGGTTTCAACAGAGGGAACTTATTAATGATCTTTTACAGTAAAAAATACTTCACATACTCATTATTAGTGTATTTTATTCCATGTTATTACAGATCAGTTTTGTAAGTGCCTGGTTTCAGGATGGAGGACTTCAAGTTTTAAGTGTTCAATTTGGGGTTTTGGTAGAATGTAACCTTTGATTTTTTGTTTTAAGACAGATTGTTTGAGCTGTAAACTCTAGCAGTCTAAGGACGTTATAAAGAACTTCCACTTCCTCGTCTTTTCTATAATTTAAGAATTATTAGTAAAAAACAAAGCAAACTTACCGAGTTCATTAAATTTAGTAAGGTTTTGGATTCATCTATAGTTATTTAGGGGCATGCTGAAAACTTCAGATTTTATAATTCAGGCCATTTTTTATCACTATCTCGCAAGACCCTGGAAGTTAGGTAAAAAGATTTAATAGGATTTTACTTTTGAGGTTAAGAAATCGATGTTATATATTTATATTAGAATTTGTAAATTAAAGAATTTAATATAATTTACTAATTGCAATAAAATGTCTTACGCACAGCTTCCTTATCTCTATACAAATGTAAGTAAACTTTTCTAAGGAACATTATATTAAACATATTTAAAGAATAAATCCTTTGGTTAATTTTTATGAATTAAATCTAAATCTACATGTGTATAGCCTTATTCCGTGGTTGAGCCTCACATAGACTACTACAGTTATTACTCCTCACCTCACTATTAATACGAATATTATAATTATACGAAGGATCGCTATGATGATTATGTTAGAAATAAATCACTAAAAGAACTTGAAGAAATTAAACAAGTAAGTTCCAATTCATTTTACATTTGTTTACAAAAGAAATACTCATTGAAATCAATGTCGTAACTATAAGAGATAAAATTAAAAAATTACATTTTGAAGTGCTGATGTTTGCTTATTCAACGTCAGATTTATTTATAAAATCTTGAATTCAAATGTTTGATTTATTTATAGATGCGAAATAAAATAGATGTGTTAGCCAAACATGCCAAAGAAAAAGACTTAATTATTGATGTGGAAGCCCGTCGCCTCTAAAAAGAAAAAGAACTGGTTTTAATGCGTTTGAATGATGCTAAACGCAAGGAAGAAATTGCATAACTAGAAAAAGAGAGACTTGAGGATGCCAAGAGAAATCTAAATATGAGGTATGCTAGTATTCCCAGGAGAAGTGATCTGTACCCCTATCCCTATTTTAGAGAGTTTTATGGGGGTCCTGTGCATTAATAACCGCCAATTGTTCATAATACCACAGTTTGTTAGCAACCAGCAATAGGTTGTTCAAGTCATGGTTGTCAATTTAATTAATCAAATGAAATCATTTAAATATAATTGATTTATCTATTTCTGTAATTTTTCAAGTTGTCACAGTCACTGTGATGGTATGCATGTTTAAACCCCTATGAGGTGTAAAAGTTGCTACAAGCAAAAAACAACATACATTCTTCCACCAATTAATAACTCATTGGGTGCTTCATTCTAGATATAAAAGTACAATCCACTTTGAGATTGGTCAAAGATAAACATAAAACCTAACATAAAACTATATAATAATAGAATAACGTTTATAGAAATAAAAGTATATTTATTAATTTAATAATTTCTTAAAACTAACTAAGCTTAAGGTTTAAAATATGATTCAGTAAAACTAATAATTATTGAAATATTATAGTTAAGAAATTTAATTTATTTTTTTAAGTAAATTAAAAGCTTGCGCAATGGCACTAAATGCATAATACGCTAAAGTTGATCAAAGAAATGTAAGACTCCAGCAGTTTTTAACATCTCATATATCTATTCAATTATTTAAACAAATTTAGTATTTCTTGAAATAATATATGATATTTATAGCCATATGGACCATCCCCAGACATTATGAGATCGAAAAGAAAGCAATTGCCCTCATAAAATATACATTACGCTCATCATGACTCTGTCTTACCCTCCAAAGACCTGGTTAAACTATATGAATCATATTAGAATCGATAAAGGCAGTAAATTATCTAAGCTACTTCTTCACCAAACAATCAATCACCAGATAGATCAAATAATATAATAATTAGATCAAACTTATATCTTATAATAAGCCCCAAACTTATAAGTTATACTATTATATTGCCAGTTTTATCTTAAGTTTTTAAATATATCATGATCAATGCAATCAGCTCATTTCGCATCTGAATACAAAAGTACCTTCCAATAAGAACAAGAGCGTCTGAAATATATAACGCCTGGAGAATTCGCAGGTAAAAAGACTTTCAAAGACCCACTAGTAAACGAAGTAGCTGACACAAGTCAATGGTAAAACACAAACCAAATGACTACCTTAGGAGCAGGATAAAATGAATATCAGTCTAAGAATTTAATGGAAGATCTTGAATATGTAAGAGCTTAAGCTAATAATTCGACCATAGCCGGGAATAGCTCTAATGCGTTAAATTAATCACAAGTAATGCAGAGATAGGGAATATAAAGGGGCTAAGATGAAAGTGGAAACAGCTCAGTAATTAGAAATGGCAACGCTTACTCAAGCAAGCTTAGAAACTAAAGCTTAGGTAAGACTATAATCACTGGTGATAAGGAGCCTAGAATTAATATGTAATCTTCACTGAAGTTATCTAATGCTAGACAGCATCAAATATATACTTAACTAGACTAGAGTGACTATAATTTGGATACTGGAGCTGTTTCTACACTACTTTAAGATAATCGTAACTCCTCAATAGATTACAGTCCTATTAAAAAAGCCGAGGAGTTTGATAACTACAAAATGAACACAATTTCAGAACCTAATATAATTAGGAAAAGCTTAAACAGCAATTACCATGCACCTTAGGAATATTCACAGCTATCAATCAAAAATACTGAAATTGAGCTGCCCTAGATATAAGGACAACATGGCAGAAGTTCTTCATTAGTTAATAATGCTTATATTAATCCAACAACAATGAAACCAATGATTTAAACTCCACTCTAGTCTTATTAAGGTAACGCTCCATCATAAAATAGGCATTCATCGTAAATTCGCAATAGCGCTGCCAATCAGTCCTATCAGTAAATTAATAACTCTCCTTTACAAGATTCAGATAGACTTCGCAATCTTGATAAAGCTAAAGGAGCTAGAATTTTATCGGAACAAGAGAGGTATCTTATGAGATTGAGAACCTCGATAGAGAGACAGTAGCAATTATTTCAGAATCATGCTAAGTCTACTCTTCTACCATCTTAATAATAAAAGTCTATTTACAGATATGATGGGCCTTAACAAGTTAGTCAAAACTATAGCATTCCCTAGAAAGTTGGCAATCAAAGCATGATAGTTAACAATGAAAACAAATCAGCATTTGCAAGAAACAATTTGCTGTGATTGGAACGAACCATAAGTTATAAAAATTTTAGTTAGTTAGTAAGTAAAAAAGTTACAGATAAATAAATTAAGATACAATATCATACTTACATCAAACTAATCAAGCATGAGGTTTATGAATCTGATTGATAATTAATGAAATAAAATGTCTGATATATTTACACAGAGAAATATTAATACGCTGTTCTTTATTATACTATACGTCTTTTCTTTTCAATCGTTAAGAGCTTTTGCCTTAACTGGATGAATAAAGCATCTTACTTTATAACTCGAATATAATTACCCACTCTATAAAAAGTGTTAAAAACATCATAATTCTTAAACTTACAATAGCTCTGATAAGGTCTTTCCTTGTGACTGTCTTATCAAGTTTGCGCATTATTTCATCGACTCCACTGCTTTTTCTATCATCTATATCTCTCAAATACTCCTCAATCTCTCCATTTTTGCTAGCCATTTTCAGTTGATATTCCAAATGCACATCCACGGAGTAGTAAACTAATCTTTGTAGAATGTATTGCACTCGCTTTTCTTCCACATCATCCTCCATATCTGGATTCATTATGCCCCAGAGAGAGTCGGCTGCTTAAGAGGCACTTTCGTGAATTGTTAACAGAAAACCTATAATCAAGAGTTCTTCAGGGTTGTAGATTCCTTGTTGAAAGATGTGTGTATTTTTGAAGAAGAAATTATGAAGACTCTAATCGTTTTAGATTTCTTTGAGGCTTATATTGCATAAACAAATTTACATAAGTCTATACAACTGCACTTCTTTCAAGATTTTAAGAATTACCTTAATCGTTGATAATATTGATTTCTTATCCAATCTGCTCTAGTATGTTTTCTTCTAATTTGCCTTTGTATCCGAAACGTTTTATAGTTCTTTCGAAGTGATCATATCTCAAATTATACAAGCCCAGAGACATGTCTCTATCCACAATTGTTCTTTCTAATGAAGAAATTGGGAAATCTGGACGCCACGAAGACCCTCCCAATAGCTATGGAGCTGAACATAAACCACCCCTAAAAAGATTGAAGATAAGTAATTTAATGTTTGAAATTGGGAGCTTACATCTTAATTTCGTATATTGATAAACAAAGTGATTATTGTTGTAGTAATTATATTTACTTGAATATGTTTAAGGTAGAATGTCTTCAATAAAAAAAATTTTTGTTTGTAAATTTAATAATAATTTTCATTTTAATTTACTTTCCATAAGCGTTAAAATATTTTGAATTTAATGATGTATTTATTTAGTGGATAATTGTACTTTGGTCTAGTGAAAGCTATTTGTTAAATTTTAGAATATAGATAATTTACTATGGTATTTTAATTTATATTATAAATTAAATCTCATCACATAAACAATAAGCTAGTCAAAAGCCAAAAAATGTTAAAACAAATTAAATTAAATCAAAATTGATGAAGTAATTATAATATAAATATTATAATTTAGTACATTTGATTTCATATTATAAAAGCATTATAAATAAACTGGAATAATAATTAAATAAAAAAAAGAATTTATGAATTGAATTTTTTTTAATTGGATTTAACATTCATTAAGAATGTAAAGTATAAAATTGAAATTATTTTCCTATAAAATTAATATTGAATTAATTGTGGAGAAAATAAGTAAAAACGATACTATAATCATTTTAATTATCATGAAAAATTAGCTTATATTTTTCTTTTTATTTGATATTTTGATAAATAAAATTTCAAAATTATTTAAACTAGACACTATTTGATTAATTTAGTGTACTTTATAAATGCAATGTTTTCTTTAAATAAGCGATAAATAAAAATAATCATCCTTTAATTTCTAATAAGAATTGCTCGCCTATCAACTCATTGTGGTCCTGCTTATACAGGTGCTTCCTCATTTTTCTAAGTTGTCTAAGCAATTTTCTTGCCGTTGACAGCCAATCTCAAGAGGTAAGACTTGAAGAAGTCAACTCTGATTCTTGTGCATAATTCTTCCTTGGTAATTTTATCGCTCAAACCGGAAAGAGTCTTTGAAACAAAATCGTCTTTGGATTTCAAACCATTTAATAAACTTATAACAAAGTATGGGAGATACTTTCAATTCAGAGTTCCTGTAGATTATGCATAATTAAAATGTTTGATTGTCTAGATAGTCGATAGCTCTCTTTTTCTCTTGAGTGTCATTTTCATCAGCAAGCTTAAGCAAGTCTATTTACGTTTATGTTAATTATATATTCAAACTTACTGTGATTCATGTCGAAAGCAACATAGCACAAGTCTCTGAGGAATTGCTCGACAACTGCCTTAGATACAGACTCTTCAAGCTTTGGGTTAATCAAATGCCATAGCTCGAGTTCTTGGTCTTCAACGGAATTATGTCTGCAGCATAAGAAACCTAACTTTAAGAGGTTTGGCACGGTGTGTCTTCTGTTCTTGAAGAAAAATTGCTCATCTTTGTATACGATAGCTGCTGGAGAACCTGCAAGGGTGTTCATGCCATGGACGTCTAATTTAATTTCTTTACTATAACTTAAATCAATCATTTTAATAGATCGATCAGAATATTGAAGGAAAAATATCTGAAATCAAACATTAAATCAATTATAATGCTCTTCATATGTTCATCGTTGAGATCTATGCGATATCCAAAGCGCTTGATCGCACCTTAGAAAGTGAGGAAATGCACTTCATTCAGGTGAATTCTACCCTCGGACTTGTATACGTAGTTCTCCTCCTCGGGAGCTCCCTCAATTCTCACACTCTTCTCTCTTGATCCACAAGCACCCCTATTATACAGAGAAAATTTATTAGAAATTCACTGTCACCAAAAGATATATAAGTCGTAATATAGCTTCTAAATGAAAGTGCTGTATCATTTCTACTTACATTTATAATTCAAATATTAAAATATTATACTCTTGACAATAAATTTGTGATAAAATACTCCAAAGATATCTAAAAACTATGTATTTTAAAACAAGCAATTTCAATTATAAATTAAGTAAGTTATTTCATCTCTTGAAATTATGATTTTTCATAATATGTATCAATTTACTGACAATTTGTGCAATAAAAACAGCATCATTTTTATTACAATTACATAACTAAATTTGTATCTCATCTTCACATAGCTTATTGAATGGAAAAAGCAAGAGCATTTAATACTTTGGCTTTTCACCTGCCATGTTAGATTCGCTTTCCTAATAATCCCTATGGGTTTGATTAGAATATTTTTACTCTTAAATTTAGGTATTTTTGGATAACTGATATGACGTCTGCATATTATTTAATTAATCGTGGGAATTTAAGAGTTATAAGCTTCCTTAAATGCTTGAGTTATAAACTGAAACAGGTCGTAGCAATATTTTTCTGTCAGTCATTGGACGGCTCTAAAATTAATTCTTGGATATCAGATTTTGAATTGTTTAAAATTATGTTTGCTATTATTGTTAAGTTTTGTCTGTATCTATATTACCGATATGCTTAATTTGTGGTAAAGGAGTTTTTTATATTAAAGATTTAGGAGTAGTTTGGGCTTGAGTTCTCCATTAGTAGTTGTTTACATCTTATTTTTTTATAAATTAAGACTAGCTTGATTAAATTTGCTTAAAATTAGTGTTACTCAAAGATACTGGTTGATCAATAACTTTAATTGGGGCGTTTCTTTTGAACTACTAAACTGACTATCTCTTTTATAGAAACTTCTTAGGAGAGTTTATATCTGAATTTACCAGTAATCTTTACTAAAGGTGTTAGTTAGAAGTGACAGCTCTAGTATTTTAAATGTTTCTAGAAGTGACTGAGCCAGATTTAACTTAATAATTAATCATCCTGATTTGTTCTGGAGATTTAGAGCCTGATTTTTCATTCCTTATAATTGAAGTATGAGGTGAATTTTATTCTGTGAGCCTAATGAATGAGGGTGTCATTTACTTTTTATGCTTTTATTTTTCTATAGTTTTCAATTGATTAATTACACTATGGTATTTACTCTTTAGTATTTGAGGGGATATACTCTCATACTAATCCTCCTCGTTTTGTTTAACCTTTGAAGTAGTCTTTAAGTTTAACTATCCAAAGTTTTACTGCATATCTTCTTCAAAGGAAATAGAGCCTTCACTTTATTCAGTAATTTGAAATTAATTCTCAAGTTTAGGAGAACTAGTATTGTTTTTTTATACATGATACTTTTCATTGAATCCAGGGGTGCTAACTAATCTTTCAAGACTTACAAGCCTCTCTTTTTCGCATTTGAACTTTTTCTCAAATTACTTGTTTTTCTTTTGAAGCCTTTGCTTCTTTGCAAGATAGTCCTCATCTCTAGGTATAATTTAGAAATTGGATTTGGATTATTCTGAAGAATCAAAGGAGCTTTCAGGGGGTGTGTCTGATAAGTACTAATTTTAGTTAAAGCTTGGATCTATCTTTAGTTAAAACCTATCCATATAAGGCCTTCGTGCGGCACTTTTATCTTACTTGAAAAATAAGTTTATTAGAGATTTTAGTTTCTCTTGATTTTTTTACTCATCTTAATTTCTTTAGGACATATAACCAGTATGGCTGCTGTCTTATTGCAAACTAGATCTGTCTGTTAAGTTTTATTGTTTATTTTGCTTTCCAACATTTAAAATTGAAAACTTTCTGAAATAATAACCTTCATCAAGCTTACTTTGCATTAGTTGCTTGATTCTCTAACTTTTCAATTGATGTTCTTGGTCCTTATATTTATTGGAATGTAAAATTCCTTCTTTCTCACAGTTTTTCAATTTATCTTTTATAAGACCAAGAAATACCTTAGCATTTCTTTTATTAGTTTAAATTCCAATTAGATAGTGCTCAATCCATTCTTTTTCATCTGCTATCACTATAAGAACTTTGTAATTTTTTATAAAATTATTGACATCTCCTTTTGCTCTTTGATAAAGTTAAAATAATAAATAATAATATTCATAAGTACTTGAGAAGCTGAGTTTGAAAAAATATTAACAACAAATATGTTTAATCTACTTGCTATATAAAATTAGATAATAAAATTTATGATTGTTTTTAGTATATAGTTGAAATACTTTTTTGCATAGTAACTAACTAAAGTATGATTGATAAATTTCTAAAAGCGATTCCTTGACAAATTAAGCATCAACTTTCCTGATCAAGTACAAGTCTTCATTCATCTATTCAGAATCTTCACAGTTAAGTATCCTCTCAACATCCTCTATCAGCTATTCCTTGAAAGTATTATATGCCTTGAACTATAGCTGATTTTTATTTTTTTCAATAACTTTACGAATTTTGTCCTTCTACCCTTCATTCATTTAAGATACACAACGATCATTCACTCTATCCTAAATAAGTTGCTACTCTCTATCAATTGATCGAACTCGATTTAAAAGGTAATCATTTTTATATTTGTACATATAATACGATGAAGGTATTCCATCTATCTGTGCAATTTTTACAGCATCATTGACGTTTATGTTCTTCTTTTGATATAACTTTGTATTCAAGATCTACTCTTTAGTTGCTTTTTTAGGTTTTTCTAATGAATTATTAGTACTTTATGTGAGCTGCCCAGAAATAAGAAATTAAGTTTTTAGTTCCTATATTTTGTGCTTCTTAATTTTCTATTCTAGAATCTTAATTATTTCATCAAATAAATGTGCATTTAGATCATCAAAGATATTTTCCTTTATTCTAAAACTTAAATCTGCCTTCATTTCTTAAAGCCATGGATTTCCATTCTCGTCTATTTGAAATTTCATCTCTAATAATTAAACAGTTCTCTCAGGTATGCTATATGTTAATTAATAAAAAACTTGTACTTACAATTCTGCTTTGAGCTGTAGCATAAGACATATAAGTATAACTCTTTAGCAAAGCTTATTCCAAAATAAATCATTTTCTATGGAGTTATTTGATGCTTAAATGAGTCCCCTTTATTGTAAAATATCTTGCAATTTATCATACTAAAATCTATACTTTGTCTAATAGCCTATTTGGTAATTTCCTTAATAAAATTTAACTTTAACTTAATTGAATATGTGGAGTTTAAGGTTAAGGAAATCTGAGATCAATACAAAAACAGAAACTATGCACTAGAGTAGGATTTTAAACTTGAATTATTAATTTACATTATTTTTATTGAGAGTTAGTGGTCTGCTTATTCTTCTTTGCACTATACAGGGTAGGAATTCTTAAATCCTTGAAATATCACTTGCTGAATCAGGATTGACAATCATGATCTTTTTCACATCCTATTCTTATTTCTTCAATATCCAAACAAAATCACTCTCATTTTATTTCAAACTTTCATCCAACTATAAACTACTACTATTGTTTGAAATAATTGATCTTGAACTATTTTTAGTGATTTATATATTTTTCACAGCTAAACTATTTTTCTTTATAGATTTATTCTCTTTAAATATCCGACTTTAGAGTTCATTGAAGTTAGAGGGCATCCTATAAGCTTCCAAGATGAAATGCTAATATTGTGAGGGAATTAAATCAAATATTCTAAAGTATGAATCTTTTAAAAGGGACATGTCCAGTAAATTGGGTAAGTTATTTACTCTGTTGACGAAAATAAACTTGTCATGAACCTATTTGTTATTCAAAAAGTAATCCCTAATAAGAAAATATAAGAAATGAACTTTTTTACATTTTGTACAACCAGATAAGATCAACTCTCGAAGAAATTTTCTTTTCTTGGATTTAGCTTTTGTCCTGAATATTTATAAGTTCTTCATTTTTGTTTTACCAATCTAATAGAATAACATTAACTCAAGTATTTTCCTGACCTCTTGATTTTAAAATGTCTTATATGATAGGTGAATGACTTTTTAAGCTAATCTTAAAAATAAAAAAAGTAAATCTAAATTTAAAGAAAAATTAAATTTTATTAAAATCAATTAATTGCTTAATTTTGATATAATTGTTCATGAAACTACTCTCTTAACATATATTCTTCTTCATTCATAAATTGTAATTATTCAACTTGAGTATCTTTAAATACATTATTTTATTTAGTGCTCTCAGGAACTTTCTCAGTTTCTTGTTACTTTTTCTATTTTTTTATGAAAATCTCTTAATTTCTCTTTTTCATGAAATCCATTTCAACCTATGTTACCGTTTTCCCATTATATTCAATTTCAAAGATCATATTTACGATTTCATGCATATTTCTAGTTTATTACATTAGGTTTTCAACTCTATAACTTTGAAATAATACATCATCGGCATGTGCGTCTCCTAGCTACTTTTCTAATTTTTATTCTTATTCATATAGTAGAAATGGACCTCCCTATCCACTTGGGTTAAAGGGTGGCATTTCCCCGACAGTGAAACTTGGCTAATTTTAAACTTCATCATTTTTCAATTATAAGGGGGAAATCGGCTTAGTAATTCTAGGTTTCTTTTACTCTTTAGGTTTATAAGGGAAAATTTGTTCGTAGTCCCCATGCTGATTTAAGTACATTACAGGAGGCTATATAATTTCAGGAATTTGATATTAGACTGGATTTTTATAGCTAAAACTAAAGGGATTCATCATCTATGGTTAATGCATACTACTATTGACCTCTGGGACATTCATGCATAAATCATCAGAGCCTTCATCATGGTAACTTAGAATATGTGGCTGCAATTTCTTTTACTCTTAACCATGCAATGTTACTGATGGTTGAGTAAGATTGTTAAGTAATTAGTCAAGGTCATTTGCAAAGTCTCTAGCTTTGCTACTCCTGTTTGAATCACTATAGTACTAATTATACTCTTTCTACTATTATTCAACAAGTCTGTGATACTAATTTTACTTTCTCTGTTGAATCACGTTTTACTTTTCAATTTCAAACTTTGTGACATTGAAGTCGTCTGAGTATTCTACATCATTTATTCTTGAAAAAGTAGAGTGCATAATTGCTATTTAGTTTCCATCTACCTTCCCGTTTTCCAAAGCTAATTGTAAGAATGACTTTTCATCTTTAATTTGATGAGGTGATATGATCCACTAATTATGCTCCTTGTGATAATTTGCTTCATTTTGAGTTAAGAAAGACCAGCATTTCTGGCAATAGTATACTTTACGCATATACTCCTCAGCCTTATTGTCTTCCAAACGACTCAGAAAGAGTTGATATTCGGCTGAGCCCCGCTAAACCCAAATTAATGATCGGTCTCTATTGTAAGCATCTTAAGGTCCTCTTTAAGCCATTACAAGTTTGAATTATTTTTAAATGAAATTACAGGATCGAAAATGTTATTTGATTTTATAATTTTAGTTTAAGATTCTTTAATATTTGACTCAAAAAGATATTCCAATTAATTTATAAACATTTAAAATTATTGAATGTAGGTGAAATTTGAAATCTCCTTTGGTTTCTTCATTTTCTTTTTTATAAATAATAAATAATTAGATATTGAAAAAACTTAATATTTTAATTTTAAGCATATGTTTAATTTTTAATAAATAAATCAATAATTAATCACTTATTCAAAATTCTTTGAGAATTTTGCAACTATTAAGTAGCTCTCAAATTTCTACTTTTCATTAATCTTATAGACAGAAAATCCTCTGTTTTATTTACGACATGCCCGCTGACTGTCTAATTTTTAGCAGCATCATTAGCTTAACTAGACATGTCTTTTATCTCTTAGGCTATAGTTTTAGATTTTTAAGTTTCAGGGTTATTAACAGAATGATTCTAAGATTTATTTTGCCTTCTATTTTTACTCTCTAGGTATCTTCGCATTTTCTAATCTCGTATAGTCCGCTCTTCTTTCACTCTTTAGGTAATTTCCTGAGGATGCTTGCTGCAATATTACAGTTCAAATAATGCGTCCACAAGCTCTTTCATTTTAAGCACTTCTTTTCTAATTTTCTTTGACCTTTAAGCTAGAAAGACCACGTCCTCAGCCACTGAATCTCCCAGTCTCTAACCTAAAGTATCTTCTTTGCCTAGTAGAGCATATGGACCTTCATATTAATTTGGGTTTTAAGGTTATAGTTGATTGTTTTAAAGTCCCATCAAACTTGGCGAAAAGAAAGTCCTTCGAAGCTCAAGATTTTATACCCGCTTCGCTTTTCTCAAGGTTTCTTCTATATCTGAGCCTGCATCTTCATAGATATCATTATCAAATTCAAGAAGGGGATTTTTTAAGGGATCCGCTAAAGCTTATTTATAACTAAAAACTGCCATTTACTATATTGGAGGCTGTTCATAAAGCTGAAGGCATTGTTACTGCTGCTCTTTCTGCTTTTATATTGGATCAGGCTCTTGACATATCACAGAAAACTACGAAGCACTTTCATCTATCCCAAACATGCCTCCATCAAGTGTTTGAAAGATCACTTTTTAGTTTAATATCGCCACTTTATTACCATCTACTTTCCCATAGTCATTAGCTAATTACAGAAATGCTTGCTCATCTCTGATGCAAAAAGAATTGAAAATCATTTCTTTGTGTTCAGGATGTGAAACTCTATCATTATTCGAGATAAAAGCCCAGCAAGGTACACATACTTATTATTTGGCTAATTTATCAATTTAGTTGTCTTGTAGTCTTTAGAGAAATAATTGGTATTCGAGGGAGTTCTTATCAACCCAAATAAGTGGTCTATCAAGAGCCAAGATTTAGTTGTTTTAGAATTGAGGTGATGGAATAGGAATTACACTGTTTTATTAAAGTTGCATCAAATTTAATATTTTCAATTACTTTCAATCTTTATTATGTTTGATTAATTTTTAAGATTCTATCTTTATTTGAATGTTTAAATCTGATTTGGTTGGATAATTATGTCAAAATAAATTAAGGAATATTTCTATTTAATTTTAATTAGTTTTAATTAAAGTTGTGTAAGCATGTGATATTCAGTATCATACCACACCCCATACTTGCTCGAAAGCATCACAGACCATGCTACAACAAGCAGCAGCACTCAATGAATACCTGCTCATACAGATACAATCATCTATATAATCTGCTTCCATAGCTGGGTTACCAACTGAAACTGCACCAATCACGAAAACAATGGGTTTCTTGCGTTGAGGACCATCCATTATTTTAGCCACATAGTTGTTTATGTTTACTAATTCCCCTTTTGTAGAGGTACCTACTTTCCTAACTCCTAATGGGAAATGCTAAACTTAGTCGTTTGAACAAATGTTAAAATAGTAGTAAACAAATTAGTAAAGTTTAGGTGACTGGATTTTTGATAACTTTCATAAGGGTAACACTGCTCTATGTTGATCTAATTTTCATTTTAGTTATTAATTAAGCCATCAAAGCCAAGAATCTCTTGTAGGTTCTTGGTATTCTAATTTAAGGGTTGATTTCAATCAACACATTTAAGTTTGTTTTCAGGTAGACTTGAAGGAGACCTGCTTTATTCAGTGGGGAATCCAAAAGAGCCAACAAGCACTAATATACAAATAAATTATATGATTTCATGAGAGTATTCTGATTGATGATAAATGTTAGGGAAATTACTTACTTGATGGGTGACATCTGGTCTATAGTCTTCATAGTTCTTTTTCATTTTTGTGATGAGCTTTTAGTGATCATCGCAATTTATCAACTCAATTCCTCTCTTACTCTTAGTGGTTTCGATATTTCTATACATTTTTTAATAAAATAGTTCAATTTATAAGAAATAATACTCTTGCTTAATGTTTTCAAAGGAAACATAGTATTAAAGACTTTCTAATAATTTACTTACGCTTGTTCAAGAACTAGAATGAGTCTTGGCATGCTCTATTTTTCATTGAAAGTCTTTGGTATTTTAGGTTCTGCTCTCTAAAAAGATTAATTCTCTTCATCTTAATCATCTTCTGAAGAAGCATACTCATCAACTGATTCCTCATTTTTATTATCATCAATGTCACTATCAGATAGTTGTTCTTGATTTTACTATTGCTTTTTATCCATTTTATTTCAGTACTATTCAATATAATAATATTATTACTTGTATATTAATTAAGTACTTTATATTGCAAAATTAACATTGAAAATAAATATTATAATTACGATTTATTTATAGTAAATAACTTCTATTAAATCTAAAATATGGAAAAAGCAGATAGCATTGATTTAGCATATAAAGATGAAACCCCAAAACCCCTTCACATCCAAGGATAATTCAATTAAACCAATTCAAACTCTAATAAATTAAAATCAAAAGTATTGGACTAAATTATACAATAAAAGTTTTAAGAGACTAATAATTCATAATCTTTCTCAATTGACAATGTGAAACTCCCTAAAATAAAAAACTTAAAAAAGAAAGTTCATGTGAAATTAGACAGCTATCCCTTCTTGACAGAGCGATCACGCTTAACTATAGACACCCAGAATAACTCAAATATCAATGATTTCTCTGTGAATAACAGTTTAGTTAACATCTCAAAATAGTCCATTATTCAATCCAATCACAATAAAAATAACAAATCGATTGGGCTGAGTACATTTAAAGATAAATCAGGCATTCTAAAGTATAATAGTCAGAGAAATTAGATTGATGATTTGGAATTTAACTAGAGAAATCTCGATGAAATAATTGAGGAAGCTTAATAAGAAATTGAAGATCCAGTAATCAAATTAATTTTGTATTATTAAACTTTTTTTTGTAGGAAAATATTCACAAGAGATTAAAAGACCAAATGTTTCCACAGCTAAAACAATCGAAATCATTGAAAGAAATAAATTCGATGAAATAACTCAGAAAATCCACTCTACATACTAAATCACTTTAGACATTGAAAAGCACTCAAATACTATATTAGAGGTTTATTGAGAAGTAGTTTGACGATGATTTATAATTTTAATTTCTGAAGAGTGAATTTCATTAAGATTATATGTATAATGACATAAAAACTTCCAATAATTTAGATAGATAGGCTATGGAAGCAGGAGGAGGAGAATATGTTTATCACAAGTAAATATAGCCTGATTAGGAAGATGAGGACTACTATATGAAGAAAAGGAAGTTCCTTAGCAATGATTTTATATTAACTTTTTTTAATTTATTAATATTTTATAATTATGATACTTTGAGCATGCTGAATGATAAGTATTAATACAATTCAAATTTCAAGATAACAGACAATTAAATGTAAATAAGCAATGAGTATTTATTGAAAGTAAGAAACATGTACAATGAACTTAAGTAGGGAGGTTATACACTCGATAAACCAGATTATGTGCCATACTCTGCCAGTAAGTAGAACTTTCTCAATATTTCAATAATTTTATACATATTCAATCAAAATTGACATGAATAACAATTAAAATGAATAGGAGAACAAGCAATTTAGAGTAAACTAGGAAATTCAAGCAATTAATTCATGCCAAATCATAGTTAAATTAATACTGTGAGTATATAAACACCTCGAGTTCGTTAAGATTTTATAAGCATGATGTTGTCAGCGAAACGCTTATCACAATCTCAAACTAAAAGTTAAGCCCCAAGAAACTTCAAGATCCTGCGCTCCCTTAAACCAATGATTATGCCTGATCTATAAGATAACATTTTTATTAATTGAATTGGTTTAATTTAGTTATATATAAATGGAAATAACTCAGAATCCAATAAATAAGCTCAATTGGATAGAAAGAAGTATCAGCTTCATTTCAAAAGTAGAGCTATTGTCAAAAAGGAGTTTAGTTAGAGATAAATAATTGACCCACTAACGAAATATGGAAATAATGTTAATATCAATTCCCTTAAGGATTTATGGGTGATTGAATCATAGATCAGTCTTGAAAGTTAACAACTAGTAAATCCTATGAATTAATCATAAAAACTAGAAAAGATAAGTATGGATAAATAAACATCATAGAGATATAATAGTTAAAAAGCAGGTACTAAAAATCGATTATTTAAGTTATGATTTGGTAAATAATTATAAGTTGATCTTACTTACTTCTCTCTATTTTAATTAAATAATATAATAGTTTAATATAAATATTGGAAATTAAATTTATAAATTAAAAATGAAAACAAAATCAACAGTACTTATTCATTTGTTTCTAGCAATTTCACTGTTGCTATAAATTAAGTCAGAAAAATTAGTGGGAAATTATAGAAATATTTAAAGTATAAATTTAATCGAACTTACAGAGCTATTGGAATAATCCTAGCTTACTCTTGTCCTATTTTCTTTTGATGATGACTGGTAATTCCCTATTTAATTTGCATTTATATCTTTATTTTTACTTTTTATTATAGTATACAGGATCCCTGCTAGAATTACCTAACATTCCTCTCTTTAATGTATGGTTCATATACTGGCTAGTTTCAATAATAAGCTTAAAAATAATAAAAATATGGTAATTAATAAAACTAGTAGCAGATCAATAAAATAGCAACAGAGGTGTACTATGTGAATGTTAATCCATCGAACTTGAAGGAATTGGAAATATTAGAGAGATTAATTAGTTAATGCCAGCAACTTCTAATTAGTGATTCAATTCAGAATGGTAAGCATAAATATTAAAAAGATATTTGATTAATTTTACTCATAACTTTTTACAGATATCTGTGAGATAGACAAGGAGGAAGTTACGTATTTATAAACAAACCATAACCAGGCGTTCTTTGCATATTTCAGAAATGGAGTGTACTTTTCAATTTAAAAGTTGTTTGAAGACAAATACCTTACTGCTATTGGATCAAACATTTAATCGATGCTTGGAGTATATTTGTCTAAATAAAAACCTGCTTTTCCTCCAAATTTGATATAAGTCAAGACATTAGCAGAAGAAAGGTAGTTATTATAAGTTATAAACTTTTAATTATATTCTATGATCTTAGTATTAATAACTTTATTTTGAGATTATTAAAGAGTAATTTCAAAATATTGATGCTTAAGAAAACCAAAGATCTAAAAATCAGGCCCTAGAAGCAAATAGAATTTTGTATTTTACATAATATCCCCAAAACCTCTCAATTTTTCAGATAAATTTACACTTTACTTCCTGAAGATATACCAACTCTTACCTTTTATTATAAATCAGAAACACTTCTTTAATATGATAGTGAGACTTATGGGGGTGACCTAGCTACACTAATATGCATAGATAAATACTATCCTGATTAAAATTTCACTTTCGTTTTCAATAAAAACTAAGAAATTTCACAAAATAGTGAATAAGAAGGAGTTGTAAGGTTAGAAAGCGTTAGTTACAGAAAACTTTATAAAATGATTTAGATGTAGTTTTAACTCAGAAATTTGCAGGAGTTTAATTAGGAGGTGTTTAGATTTGCAAGAAGTAACAAGATGAGCATATTGATATATATTAGAGATCAATTTGATCATGATATTGCAGTGAATTAAGTATTTATTAGTTATAAAATTGTTTTCTTATATTTTATGGTAATACTAGCTATAGCACTGATTATAGCATGTATGAAGCAATGAAATCTTATAAGAAATTGAAAAAACTCAGCAGAGGTATTTAAAAAGATGTGATATTTGCAATTAGTGATGTGAAAGAAGGTTTTCATAAGGATTTCTTTGATGGAATTAAAATATTTGACTTCAACCTTCCTTGTGTAAGTATTTCATCGTTTTTTATAATTTTATGAATAAATTTTATAGTTAATTATATTGGATTTCACACATGTTCATGAACTTGACTTATTAAAGTATCAATATCCCTCCATAGACAATTTTAGCTTTGAATCAGAGATACTATTAACTCATTAATAAATACTTGAATATCTGTTAAATTGGAACAAAAATCAACTATAATAAATATAAACTTCAATTAATTGACAACTTATTATATTTCCATACTACATAAATGAAAACATTGAAAATGCCTATGGCATGAAAGAATTCATTAATACTAATATCACAAGAATAAATTCTTATATTCTACTTAACAAAACTCAAAACCTAAATCTTTAGCATTTATAACAACAGAAAAATAAAAAAATGCCAACCTATTATAACATAGTGATGTTTTGCAGTTTGTTTCATCACTATTGCATCGATGATTTAAAAACTTACAAATAAGTTGTGCAATAGATTATTTCAGAATATTAATAAATCTAAGAATTAGATATTAGTAAAAGTGATTAAGTAAATGTGCAAATGATTAGTAAGAGACATGGAGTGGCTCATGTGAAATTTATGTACATAGACTCAATGGCAAATGACAATAGTGATTAAATTGCATAAATTAACGATATCCCATGTCTCAGAGTTATTCAAAATTAATTAATATTTTATTATTTTCTAATAAAATGAATGCTTTTTATTAAGTAAAGATATCATAAATTATTTTTATTATTTTAGTTTGTAAATTTTATGCTTTAAATATAATTTTTATTAAAAAGATCTGAGTGTACCTGCCGAATGGGAGGCAATATATGGATTATTAAGGATCGCAAATAGCAAGATTTAATAAAGAATAGATGACAAAATTCATCAAAGAAGCTATAATTTTATATTTAATAATTCCTATAAATTACTATTTTTATATTGAGTATGAATTTGGAGTTGATAAAACCATATTTTTAATTAAAGAAGACTTATGATGAGATTATTTACACGATTTAAAGTTTAACGAAAAACTTCATATTAATCATTAAATCATAATATTAAATAAAATCTGTCAATATTTGATATTAAGTTAAATTGGATGTAAGTTATATTATTGGCTGCTCAATTTAATGATATCTTCAGTGTTTCATATCAATCCTATTTTTGAAAGGGTGCTTAATTTTCATATTTAATTGTTAATAATTTATTTATCAATAATAATATTTATGATGATATACTTTTTAAATTAAATAAAAATTAAAAAAGAGTCATAAGAATCTCCTTTATTTTTCAATTGATTTTATAATTTCCTCTTCAATTTCAAATCTCCTCTGAGATATTCAAACGAGACGTCATCATTCAAAACCCCAAAACCCCTGAAGTTGTTTGATTGAGTTTTTGATTGATGAAAGTAGACTATTAACGCATGCTTTATTAGGGTTTTAATAGGGTTTATGTAGGGGTTTAGGGTTATAATGTAATATAAAT
Organism: Oxytricha trifallax; assembly: GCA_000711775.1. Taxonomy (NCBI): domain Eukaryota; phylum Ciliophora; class Spirotrichea; order Sporadotrichida; family Oxytrichidae; genus Oxytricha; species Oxytricha trifallax. The sequence goes on along the minus strand of ARYC01004564.1, from coordinate 2,250 downwards.
TAGTGTGTAATGCAAGTGTTTTATTTTTATTATTCACTCAAACAGTACTTTAGCATCATGAGGCAGCTTTCTAAACTTTAACTCTCCTATCCAACTTACAATTTAGTCTATTGTATGGTCAGCTCTGTGATTAGGCTTAATAATTATCTACTCAGCCATGTCTTTCATTCTACCTTTTATCTTATTCTAGTCTAGATATTGCTGTATTCTCTGTTTTGAATCTTTCTCTCTTTTGCAGCTATAGTAATCATTTCTTGCCATATCGCATTCACAAATAATTGCTGCTAGAGCCCATATATCCCACTTAATATCACCATCTCTCCAGTCCTCTCTTTCTGGAAAGTATCCAGGAGTACCATACACGTTGCCAAGTCCTGAAGCTTCAACTCTCTATGATCTATTGAAATCTATTATTACTACTCTGAGAGGTGAAAAGTCAAGCATTATATTCTCAGGCTTCAAATCTCTATGAACATATCCAAGAGTGTGCAGCTCCTCAATGCCTTTGCAAACATTTGTAAGAATAAGAGGTAACTACTTTGGTATCCTTTAATCTTAATTGTAGTCTCTTAGTGTCATTTATTATAGAGGAAGACGAAAAGCTACATTATTTTGAGCAAGCAGAATAGTATCGAGCTTTATTATAAATCTGCACTATTTATCTCTTGACTTCGTAAGTGCTTGGTATTCATTTACGAATTCCATTTGATACTTGTCATCGCATTTGAAGTAGTTGAACGGATATATCTTGTATGCGAACTACTTATCTGTTATGACTTTCTTCTCAAATTTATCCTCAAGGATAAGATAGCTTTCTTTACACTCTTTAAGGTCAATTATATTCAATATTGGAAGTTTAAGTGCATGCATCTTAAGAGTGATTTTTGCTATCTCTGAGGGTGGGAGTTTTCTTACTGCTTTAATAAGTTTATTTTCTTTCTTTACTCTTTGTTCCAAGGTTTCTAAAGGGTCTCTTGGCTTTCTTTTTTGAAGGAAGACCTCACCAGTCTCAGGATCTATGACTTCAAACTTCTTGCCATGATGGTTTCATAGGTGAACTTTTAAATCCCTTGAATGGTTATATTGTTTATTGCAATAAGGGCAAAAGTATTTTCCATCTATCTTATCATGCTTAAGATAGAGCTTTGGCTTGTTAGAATGCTACTCTAAGATATGACGCTTATAGAGCAGATTTATAAGTGAAGTTCTTTTCACACTCTTCACATAAATGTAATGCTTTAATTTATTTTTTCTCTTCCTCCTCTTCAACCATTTTATTGGAACTTCGCATTGAATTTCTTAGCTCTGCATTTCTATTTAACAACTGAATTGTTATTCAAAGTCTGAGACCTAAGGTTAGAGAATTTTCAGGTTCGTACTAGGTGTATGCATCACAAGTCTCAATTTTCTTTTGATTCATGAAGGAAAGTTTTTGCTGGCTAATGCCAAGTAATGCCGCTTTTCTTAGTAAGTTGCCGCTCATTTTATAAATAACTATTAATAATTATATAAGCTGTTTAAATTCTACCTTTATATACAAGTTAGAGCATATCCTCAAAGATTTAGAGAGGTTTAATGGGAACAGAGTAGAGACATTAGTTTTTTATTTCTAAAATTTTGAGATAATTTATATATTATTTCATCCATTTTATAAATTAAAATGCACCTAAATGTGTTTTGGTGAGTTAGGTGGTGCTCCTAAATATGTTCTCGTAAATTTAGGAGGGGAAGTTTTAAAATTTAATTTTTTTAATGCACCACCTAATACGGTTTTGAACTTTAATATAATCACCTAATTAAGTTTTAAATAAATTAGGAGCACCACCTAATTAAATTAATTAAATTAGGAGCAATTTAATGGAGAAAGTTTGATAAAAACGGAAGACAAACTTTGAAACTTGGAGAAAGTTCTTCCATCTTTCTCTTGCTATCTTATTCAGGTTGACCTCCAGTTGGATCTCTCTATTTAGTAGTAAAATTTTAGTAAGTTTAGAATGGATATCCATAATTTTAAATTTCATAAACATTTATAGAAAGTGGAAGCAAGATGGAGTCTATGAATGATACAATGAAAAGAATACAATCTCAAGAATTGATAGGAAAATTTCGAAGTAAGGAAGACCTCTATAGATATTTGGTATAGTAAGGTAAGCTCTTATCAAATACTAATATATTAACCATAGTTGGATTGTTCTTGCCAACTTAGGAAGGAACAAAAATATCATTCTTAAAAGCCTTACTAAGTGAAGA
>ARYC01004563.1:0-29036 GCA_000711775.1 Oxytricha trifallax | reverse complement strand
GGAGGTTAAACAACCCGCCATAGAGCATTAATAAATACAAGCCAAAGTTGAATATTAATGCAAAGAATGCAATAAAGTTTTCCCTTACAAGTCAACTTATAAGAGACACTTGAGAGATATACACAACGATATGCCAAGGTTATATCTCAAGCATTAAAAGAAAGATGGGAAGTATGTCTGTGAGTTCTGTGAGAAGCCATATTCTCATACTAGAGACCTAAGTGCACTTAAAGAAAAAGCACAATCAAAGTTGTGTCTTTATTCATGAACCCACAGGGAATAGATTCCTCTAAAAGAGAAGATCAAGAAACCCAGTGGAGTCTCTTAGAGTTGAAGTCTAGAAGTAAGTTTAAAATGAAGAAAGCAGTCAAGAACTTTCCAGTCTCTGAGATCAATAAAATTATGGTTAAAATAGAGGCAATGAAGATTCCCATATTAAAAATTATTGACTTAGATTCTTGCCTAGAAAGCTACCTCACTCTTGATGATAAAATAGAGAAGAGAGTCATTACTGATGAATAATATGCTTATAAGATATATCCTTTCAATTACTTCCTTGCTGATGACAAGTTCCAAATGGAATTTGCTAATGAGTATTATGCTCTTTATAAGGCAAAGTTAAATGAGTGCAGCCATATCATCTAGCTTGATGCTATTTTACTTGGTAAAGATCATGTAGCCTTCAGGCTTCCTTTACTTGAGATGACTTACAGAGAAATCTTATCTGACAATAGATGTCAGAGATAAATTGGCTAGATAGTATAGCAGATAGTTGAAGGAATTGAGGAGCTTCACAAGCTAGGTTATGTTCATAGAGACTTAAAGCCAGAGAATATCATGATGAACTTTCAACCTCTTAGAGTTTATATTATTGACTTCAACAGAGCTCAAAGAGTGCAAGCCTCTGCATAAGGAAATGTATACGGCACTCCTGGATATTTCCCAGAGAGAGAGGATTGGAGAGATGGAGACATTTAATGGGATATCTGGGCTCTAGCAGTAATTATAATAGAGAGCGACATGCCAAGAAACGATTACTTTAGCTGCAGGGGTGAGAGAGATTGTAAGCAGAGAATCAAACAATATCTCGATAAAAATGAAATTAATGGAGGTCTCAGAGAACTTGCATACTCAACTATTATCAAGCCAAGCTAAGAGAATTAACAAACAATAGAAACAATCAAACATCAACTTAGAAAGATAAAATTGAGAGAACTGCCACATACTTTAAGCTTATGTTTGTGTGAAATATTTTAAAAACTCGCTTGTTATACTCACTTAAATTACTAATATTTAAACATTAAACCCCTACATAAACCCTATTAAAACCCTAATAAAGTATGCACTAATAGTCTACTTTTATCAATCAAAAACTCAATCAAACTACTGAAAAGGTTTTGGGGTTTTGATTGTCTAGGCTAGGACAAAATAACTGCCAATATTTATATTAATTTAATTTCAAATTCAATTATAATTTCCCAAATCAAATGTATTCCTACAATAATAATAATAATAAGAAATTAAGAGAAGTAAATAAAGTTAAATAAGTGCTTGGTAGTTATCAATTCACTTTTTCTAGGAAATTCCTAAGATTTATAAAATAATGGAAGTATTTGATCTGTACTTTTGGATTTGACTTTTTTCTAATTGCTTAGTATAAATATTTTTTGAATTATAATGTACTCTATTTTTTATAAAAATTATACTTTTATTTTTAATCGTAAGAAAATCTAATGATTGCTTTTTAAGACTTTAATAGTTAAATCTTTAAAATTTTACAAACAAATTATTTAACGCTATCAATAAAATATTTTATTAATATATCAAATTTATATTTGTTCATAATTATATGAAGAATCATTGGAGCCTTTATTTCTTGAATATTTTACCAATACCTTTAAATAATAAGCAATTCATCATAAATAATAGATAAGTGTGAAAAAAAACAAAATTTTAGCCTAAAGTAAAATATATAATTAATTTCTTTGAATTTATAATAATTTTAAAACCCATTTTTAAATAAAATATTTACTAACATCATTAACCAATTATTAAATTAAAGTCACTATAATAAAAAATATTTACACTAATAATTGTAATAATTAAAACTAAAGGGTCTCAATTTGAGAACTTTTATAGATTTACGAAATTATGTCTTTTAAATAACCTCGAAAAAGTTTATATGCTTTATGCAATTTTAGCTAATTAAATTAAATAGTTTTTGTTATTTCTTTTCTTACATAAAATTAGTTCTTAGAATTTTAATTATTTCAATGATGTGATAGTTAAAAATGAATTAAAATAGCTATTTTCTTGAATTTAATGAGTTAACTTTAAATACTATCTCATTGATAAACTCATAACCAATGAGCTCAAACAATAATTACTTCCCCCTCAGTGATGTTCAGAGTGAGCGGACTTTCTGAATCTAAGTCCACACCGCTTACAAGTAGTGGGTGTATTAGGCACTCTTTTGTCGATTTGAATGTATTGCACTGGATATCCCAAGCATTACTCATTCACACCTGAGCATCTTGCTACATCTCCGTCTACTTCAAAAATTGATTGAGCATTGATCAGCTCTTCAGCATTGGTTTAATAAGTTGTGACTGAAAGCTAAAATAGAAGTTATTTTTTAATAAATATTTGAGTAGAATTAATTCCTTGGAATCTGTTTGGTTCATATCTTTCGTCTTCGAATTTGTGCTTTGGTAAGCCGAAGTTTCTCTTTGATACTCTTTATTGCTGAAACTAAATCATACATGAATTTTCATGCTTTCATAATATAAATTTATCAATCTAGAGCCGGTTAATTCAAATTTATTTTATCTACAATATAGCATGTTTGGTTGAGCAATCATGTAAGTTCTGGTCATAAGTTTAATAGTTTGCTGTCTAGTAGAGAAATTTATGCACATTTGCCCTAAGAATGACAATTGCTGTCTTTATTGATATAACTTCATCATTTTGTTTTTAATTAATTTATTATTATAATTTAAGCAATTAAAAAAATGATTATAATAGCGTGATTTAATGCAAGTAGTAGTTTTGATAGATTATTTGTAAAAATGTTATTAATAGTTTAATAATAAAATGGGCTATGTTTATTGCTGTACAGTAGTAGATCCTAATGCTCATTAACCCAATAAAAATGCGAATATTACTGCAAATTAAAAAAAAGCTCTTAATATCTTTTAATATATAATTTATCATATAAGTCTTTGTAATTTAAAAAATTAATATAATATTTCGTACACTTAACATTTACAACAACTTTTATTATATATTTTAAAAAAATTCAATGATATAAATTAATTAATTCAAGTAATAAACTATAGCAGAAAAGCGGAGTAGTTGGCACACCAATAGATTTCTTGGTTTAAGCTTAGCATAATGATAATCAAAATGGTTAACCAAACAAGACAGCAGATCCATTGATTGATAGTTATCGAGGAGTAGTACTCAGCACAAACAAGAATTCATTTATTGACAATAATCACTGCAAAGATTTATTCATTATTAATTAAAATAAAGTAGAACAATTGAGTTCTTAAATATTTTGCATTTAAGATGATGGAGATTATGACTCTTAGTTATCAGCATCGATAAAATAAAATCAACTTATTCTTCTATATACTATTGAGTATAAATATTCTTTTAGTGTATGGATCTCTACACGCACCTGTAAAATAGATATAAGGCTAGGAATCACAACTTAAGACCTTCGAACGACAGCAGTATACTAACAAATAAACAAACTCTTCTTAATAAGATTAAAATGTACAATATAGTAATCAATCAAATACACTACAAGATTAATCAGATAGAAATAAAGCAGAGAAAGCCAAAATATAAAAATTTAAACCTTAGTTAAACCAACACTGTGCCACCCTTTTAAACTGAGGATATTGGCAATATATAAATAGTTGATATCTCTGACTTCTAGGAATAGTCTTAAAAGCAAAATAATAGCAGTGAGGGTAAAAACTTTGATTGAGGTATATCAGAGATCAGTGACTGAAGTTGAACCTAAAGAAATGTAACCTGGATTCTACAAGAAACTGCGGAGTAGTAAACACAGAGTGCAGCACTCAATGACTTATAAGGATGATACAGAAAATGAGGTTTAGCACAACTAAATACAACATTGGCAGTCTTTTGAAGCCAACTAAGCATAGATAAAGCAAGAATAGGAGGATGAAGAATTTGCTGATGAATTGAGTTAAAGTGATTAATTTGGCAGATCTATGACTGAAAAGATGAACAATTCTAACTATCCAGCCAAAGAAATTCACAATCCACTCTATAGAAACTATTTAATTTAACTATGATTAATAATCAATTTATTCAAATCATTATTATGTTGTTTTTTATAAATAGCAAGACTACATTTTCCAATGTGATAAGTCCAAATGACAGCTTTGGGGCATTTGATGAAGATTTAAGTTAAATTGGGGCTAATTCATCAATGTAAAAATTTAGAAAAGGAAAAAAAAAGAAGAAAAAGAAGAAGGCTTTAAATATATTAATTTATACTATATTTTTAGTGAAAATACTAAAATTGACTAAATAGTAACTTTAAAACATGGTATTTTAGATATTATTACTAAATTAGGCTACAGTATGAGTAGATAATAACAATACATTTGAGAACGGTATGAGCCAAGATAGCAGCCAAAACAACTCAAATTAGCAAAGTTAAAGCCGCCCAAAAACCAGGAAAATCAAATTTATTGCACTTTGATAAGCAGATAGAAAAATCTTTATAAATATTCTTATTTAGACGAGGGGCTACAAGAACTGTATATCAAATCAAATATTTATTTAATTTGTTATCTCACTCTTAGTTATCAAATATTTCTAGAAGATTCTGTTAGGATAACTTATGATTTAATGTTAAATTTCAATACTTTTATACTTATTCATGAATTGTATTCAGAGAGGTAACATAATAAATTATAAATATAAATTTGGAGTTCAATTAAATATAGTTCAGTAGATAGATTAATTATGATAGTATTGAAGGATTTTAATTTATATTTTATTTTTTATTGCAAAACTTAAAATGATTGTGATGCTTATTTAGAAATTTAAATTAATGCTAAAAGTTAATCTATAATTAAATTATAATAGGATCTTTTTTTAAAGTTACAGTGAAATTTTTATTTTAGTAAATTGATAATATTTTTCAATTCTTTTTATATATAGATTATATAGTAATTACAGCTTTATTATTAAATAAGAAACACACAGGACATCAATGGTACGTATAAAGGGAAGAAAGAGCATAATGATTATATATATATGGTTGGTTTAATCCCCAGTATTAATTTCTGTAAAGCATTAAATAATTAAAAAAAATAAGAAACACAGAATGGTTATACTGAGTACAATACATAGAGACATCATACAAGGTGATATAGAGAACAATTATTCCAATCACCTCCAATTATACACGATTAACATCATAAAAAATTAAAAAATTAATGGAGACTTCACATCCTAAAATCACTTTTATAGCTTGAAAAAATAATAAGAAATGTCTTCCAACTGGTCGACCAATACCAAATATCATAACTAAGATCAAATTCGAAAGTGATAACAACTGTGAAGTCTTCTAACTATGGACCCAACAATTTTTTCAGATGCATAGACTTGTATCAATTAACAAAGAAATCATAAAATCTTAGCAGACTAAAAAAACACTTTCGTAGTTAAATATATGAACAATCCAGTCTTACGGGCCTCACCACCATGTGTGATATCAGTCAAAGAACTCTCGCTAGACTCCATATAAGATAATGGATCTAGACCTCAATAATAGTTACCAACACCCAAAATAAACGCCGACCTCATTGCAAAAGAGTAATTTACTCAGATAATGAGGAAGACTGGGGATTCTTAGAAGAAAATCAATAATTTGATGGATATGACTAAACCAGCTCTTATTCACAAAGAACCAAGTTAATTTACCTACTACAAGGAAAGATACTTATAATAATAAGAATAAGTTAAATTTCCAAGACTTCCATCTTAAGTCTCCAGCTCAAAATCAAATGACTTCAATGACGTCAATTAGATAAACTAATACTAAAATAGAATATTAATAAGAAATCTTTTGTTATAAATTAGTACTAATATGGATCCAAATTAATCTTATAATAATTAATAAATTAATTATTATTAAATAGGAGGATCCAATCTATTAATAATGTAGTCTATCTCCAAGTCGGAACTATCTAATAGATTTGATTAGAGAATCATGAGTCTCTATATGGATCAACACAGATGAACTCAATCATTACAAAAAAGTCAAGTTATTCTCAGATGCTATCACCGCAATCTAAGTTAATATAAACTTAGCTAAACTCACTGAAATAATAAGCATGAATATTTAACAACTAGCCGACCTTTTCCAAACAAATACAAATTCAGTAGTATCCACTAGAGATCTAACAGCTTTTATTAAACATTTTAGCATTGAAATCCTCTAGAGTGTCACAGCTAACGAGCTAGCATTCATCTCTTTCGACTCAGACTATCATTATCATCTCAACAAAGTAGAAATACACGGCAAATGCCTGCAAAAGAACGCTTACTTCTTTTAGAGCGACCTTGTTCAAATCATCACAACTAGACTCAAAGACTTCTTTAGAATAAGACAACTCAAGTATTCCTTCTAAGTTAAGAACTTTGATAACTCATTCAAATCTCAAGACATGGGAGATTATATTTAAATACTAAACCCAAAGAGAAGGAAAAAACAAAGAAACAACAATTGAAAAGGAAAAAGAAGGAAAAAAAGATGAAGACTCAGAATACGAGGAGAGAATCTCCTCGTATGAAAGGCTAGTCCCTTTCAGATTTAACTAATATTTTAGATCGGGAGTCCCAGAAACCTCAATGTGATCACATTATAATTTTTATTATAAGTAGTAATTGTAAGTGAAATTCAAATTAAATTGCAGGTAGTTTTAAATTCACAAATAAATTTGAAAATATCCCTTTTAAAATAAGCAAAATTATTTATGAATTAATTTAATCTTATTGTTATCATATTTATTCTTATTTTTAGATTATAAATTGTAAATAAAATGAATCTTTAATAGATGTAGTAACTTGAGCCACAGCAGCAGCAGATTCTACTCCTTCCTCAAAGTAAATAAATTCTATATTAATTCAAGAAAATTCTTTTGATGAAATTATAATCCATTTTTAGCTAAACTTGGCCTAAGAGTTAGAAATTTCTTTTCAAAACCACACGAACAGGCTTAAATACAAGATGGGGATTTGCTAAACACAGTATCTCCAATTCTATTATAAAAATTATTTTTTTCCTTCAAAAATATTTATAAATCCTTATGATAATAACTATACATTATTATGATAAATCCAAATTAAGATGTGTATTAAAGAAGCAATTCTTTGTTGTAATTATATAACTCACAGCTCAAAACCTCATAACAAAACTTATCAAGCAGAAATATGAATTCAAGACTAGACTTAAAATCTGATTCAAGTGAAGAGGAGTATTTAGATCCAAGACACTAACTGCTATCACTTAATAAAAGAGGCAAGAAAATAGGAAGCAAATCTAAAACTATCTATTATAAATTTATATTGAAATTATAGCTTCTAATTTATTTTATATATTGGTAATAAATTATATATTATAAATAAAGATTAATTGAACTATGAGACAATATAAATAAATGGATTAACATCTAAGAAATGCAATTGAGCTAAGACAGAAGAAATCTAAAATTTCTGATTTTATGTGAAATTAACAGAGCAAAAAGATAGAATAGAGGTCTATCATATATGTTATTCAAAACTAAGCAGACTAGGTTTGTTACTTAATCAAAGTATATGCAAAATAAGATGGTAAGTTATTTCATATAATTCACTCTTGGAATTATAAGTTTCGAAATAGAATTTTGGTTTTTTATTATTTCTCTCACTAATTGACAGTACAATATTCATGTAGTAATAGAAGCAATTGACATAGAAGATAAACAGCAACAAAACCTCGAAAAAGTAATTAATTAAAAAGAATAAGTAAATTTAATTAATTTTATGTTTGAGGGTCAATATTCAGAATGATCGGAAATCAGTTGATCTTAAAAAGTTTATAATTAAAATAATTTAGGTCCAAAAAAGAGTTTAATAGCTTGATAAAATATTAAAATTAAGAAATTAATATATTTCTACTTTTAGAGAGAAACTGATTATTGTATTTTGAAAATTAGTTGTTTTGTTATACAATCCTTAAAAATATCCTCATAAAATTTATAAACTAACTAAGAAGAAAACAGGTCAGAATTAAGTTAATCGAAGAGGTAGTACTTTCTTCTCTTAATCTCCTAATCATCAAAATAAAAACGGCCTGGGATAGTTAGCTAAGAGGATATCTGGTCTGAGTGATAGAATGCTGTTTCAATCTAAGCTAAATAAATATGCAAGTGCTTAGCAGAATACTGGGAGCTTGAGCAATATCATAAAATATGAAGAAAAATAAACGACTAAGAGTTAATCAATCAATAAGTAATATTAATATTTTTAAAAAATAGATGCCCATTATAAAATATTGATAATATAATAAGTAAACTTGCCATAATTGAAAAGAGCACTTCATAACACAGGACAGACACCTAATAGCTAAAATTTACTAACTATTAATCCAATAAAAGCAAATAAAAATCATGAGGGTAGAAAGAGTCGAAATGTCGATGAGAGATCTGTTGAAAGTGATGATGATAGTTTATAAATAATTAAATTACTTATTATGTATTTTTATAAGATTTTCATCTTAACTCAAGATCACTATAATTGACTTTGATATATATAAAATAAAAAATAATTCTTATTGATAAAATTGCCAATATAATTTTATTCAACCAAATTTCAATTTATTTTGATTTAATATACCAATTTTTCATTATAATCCCAAATTTTGTTCACACAAACACATTCACTTTCTATAAAGAGGTACTTTTCCTGTCAAGAAATTTTATATAATTTAATGATAAATTTATAAATATTTAGTCTGGCAAGCTTCTCAAGTTAAGGAAAGATTTCGAACAAATCTGGTGGACTCTCAATCAATAGAGGATTTTAAAGTATAGATAATAAAAATATTTATTTTTTAAAAAATATCAAATTATTTTCCCAAAAGCTTTGAGAGCTTCGTAAAATTAGAGTTAAAATTAGATATGATGCTAAATATAAGCAAAATGATAATATTTTATTTACATATATAGAAAAACTCCAAATATAGCATAATATTGATACTCCAACATAAAATCTAAATTCAAAATAAATCCAATTCTAAAACTTTAGAGGTTTAAGAAAATAAACATTACATTATTTATCTTAAGATAAAGTTTAGAAAAATAAGCCTCAAATCTGCGAGAAAGCAACTTTAATTTAGTTATAAAAATTGCATGTTTGGATGACAGTAGCTTTGAAAATAAGAATAAATAGCTACAAGATAGAAGCTATACATCTAGTCAAAATAATGGATTAAATCTAATACAAGCCAGGATTCAAATAGAGGATAATAGTAGCTAGAGAATAAACAAATGAGGAAATTTGTTAATAATCAAGAGGTTTTGTATGCAACTAGGAGAGAGTATTATATGAGACATTATTATGAAATTAGTTAGAGTTGTTTTAATTATAGATGATCACAAAAAAGAAGAAATTATTCAATGAAGTATTTGAAAACATATGAGAAAACTTTCCTTCATTAAAATTAAAGCACAACTTAAGTATTGAAACAAATGTCAACATTTCAATCGAAAGAATCTCAAACATCAAGGCCAATTATAGTGTTTCACTTCCCACTTAAGTTGCAACTTAGATTGTAAAATAAAACATCTCATAATTTCTAGACACAAGAATTCACAAATTTTAGCAACTAAATATAAGAGTAGCAATAAGAGAAAGAATAAACTACCTAGGGAGGGTTGAGGTAACAAAAAGATCTAGGATTCTATTTCCTAACAATTTAAGCAAATATATAGAGCTTAAAAGCTTGGTATGAAATCCATCGGCTAGGATTATAAAAAGTTTCTTAAAACAATCGATGCATCTTTTAATTAATCAGCCTTAAATACTTCTTAAACGTTGAGAACTCAAGCAACTCAAGAAGCAAATATTTAACAAAATTACATTTTTGAAGCTTAAGTTTTTAAGAATTAATAGCAATATTTCCAAACAGCCGTTTAAAGCTCAACAAATTATACAAGAAGCAATAATGAAAATTAAAAAGTGAAATATCAAACTGTGACAGAGAATTACTTAAAAAGTTAATATTTCAAGGGGAGATCCATATCCTTAAATTTTAATAAAACTATGCATAAATTCCCAAATAATATTCATAATTAATCTAGAGAAACAAAATTATCGAAATAGCAATAAATAAACACATCTAGAAATATAGCAAAAATATATAAAATATTTAATAAATATAGTATAATCGATTAATATAAATTCAAATAATTATAATTGTTTACAAAACTTATTTAAAATTTGATATAAATTAGTTAAAATAATGATTATTGGATGGATTATGTGTTCACAAAGATATAACTATTTCCTATTATTGAGAGTATATATAAAATAGAGTATATATAATATTAAAATAAGTTAATTTATTCTATACAGCTAATAGAAAAGATTTTTTCCATATATTTTAATAGTAAATTATCTTATCTTATAATCTAATAAATCTATTAATAACAACTCATTATAAATATACATCCCCTTCTATTTATTATTACTTACTAATTCAAACTGGGGAGTATTTATAAAGCAGATTCAAAACCCAAAAACCCCTTAGTGAGGTTTATAAGTGCTTTGATTTGTATGGTATAGTTGGGTTTTATTGGGGCAAGTAGAGAAAATGAACGTTTAATGTGAATTTAATATGTATTTAATTTATATTAGTTTACTTAATTCAAACAAACTTTATCTGCTTATCTTTGTTATATCTCTTGAATCTTGCTCTCTGTAGTGGTTCAAGTAAATCTTCTAAAGATTATCTTGGATATGATGGTGCTCTTACAATTATCATGTCTACAATCTATTTAATCTCTTAGGAGACATCGCTCTTTATATGCTTACTGGCTAAACTTATTGATTATTTCTCTTATTTGGTACAATAGTAAGACATGCATTCAAAACCCCAAAACCCCTTAATAAGGTTTATAAGTCCTTTGATTTGTAGGGAATTTGTTAGGGGTTGGGGTTATTAATAGGTTTTAATGTGAAATTTATAGTAAATGTATTTAATTTAATCACTCAAAATGCACTTTAGGATCATGTGGTAGAGGTCTGAAGTTTATCTTACTTAACCACAACTCTATCTGCTCTATTGATATGTCTGATCTTGAGTTTGGTTTAATTATTATTGACTCTGCCATTTGTTTCATTGATTGAGATACTCTTGTTTTGTCAATAAATTGCTTTATTCTTTGTTTAGCATCCTTCTCGCATCTTGTAGAGTAGTATTCATTGCGAGGCATATCGCACTCTATTATTATTGCTGCTAAAGAACCACACATCCCACTAAAATTCTCCATCTCTCCAGTCTTTCTTTCTGGATAGTACCCTTGCGTTCCCATTAATTGATGACACTAATGGTAAAATTATTGAAGATATAAAAAAGTTAAACAGTTTATGCATTTATTAATTGGCAACAAATAAATAATAAAGCATAAGATAATTGTGAAAAATAGTTGCTCTTTCTAAGCAGTATTTTAATTTCATTAGATAAGTAAAATTTATTAGCACATTTAACTCTCAAAACAATAATCTTTTACAAATGTCAAAGATCCTCTGTTCTTTAAGATCTGTCCTTTGCTGCTTTTACTCAATTATGTCTATTTAGAGCTTGTTTTATTAGATCGTAAACATTTTAATTTAAATCATTTGCCTTCATCAATAAGACACTCACCTTAAAAATAAATAAAGATAAAATTAGATTTAAATCATAAAAGGCATGACCTTCAAAGAATATAGTTATTTTTCTATATTACTGATCACTGCCATTTTAATATTTGTCTCTGAATGAATAATTTAAGCTATTTATGATAACTTGAAATGCATCGCTTATATTAAATCCTCATCTCAATAAATATTATAACTTCTGATTTCAATTCCCTCACTATTAAATATATTTTGATAACTTCAAGCCTGAATCTCTATCCGCAATCATACAGAAAATAGATCAAGCATTCCAATTACTGTATTCATATTATTTTTCTTACAGTTTCCCCCGCATTTAATTGATATATATAAGTAGACTACTCTTTCACTGATTATATGTGCTTTCTCAATGCTTGAAAATGTTCATTTGATGAATGTAAGTTAAAGGAATTGCTAGTAAAAATTTAATAGATCAGAGAAAACTACATCAAGGTAGAAATTTATTGTTCACAAACTTATATATTCATGAAATTATAAAAATTATATAAAAGACATTAATATTTATATAAGAAAGTGTAAATAGCCATTTTTATTTATTCTATGTTTAATTAGATAGCGAGATTACATGTTAGTAATATTTTGGTATTTGTATTAATCATATTCAAAATTATAATTTTAATTTTTTTATTTTTATTTTTTTTATAATTATTTTGAATAATGATAAATTTTAATCAATTTAATAATTAATGTATTTTTTTATTTATACAAATAAATGTTAAATAAGATACATAAATGAAAATTTACAAATTCTCTCATTAAAGCATTTTTTGAATAATCAATATTTATTATGAAAAAGTTTATTGAAGATTTCATATAAATCTAAGAATGTCAATTGTTCATGATTATAAATAGGTCTGTTAATTTTTACAAATTTGTTGATAAAGATTGATACCTTTATTAGTTCACTCAATTGTATTATGTGAATGAGCTCTTTAAATTGAAGAATGAAACATTCTAATTAAATCTTTTAAAACTGAACGACTTTATCTCAGATTAGTAGGTCATAAGTGGCATCGTCTGTAATTTATTTGCTCTATTTACTTATTATACTCCTGATAACTTTCAGTTTTTACGATAAACAACTAAACAGATTAATCTAAGTTTTAATATGTTTAATGATTTATAATTATTTTTAATATTAATCCATATTGTTTATAAAAATTAATATTGTAGAAATACATTTGAATTTTAAAAATTAATTTAAATTAAATTATTGGCAGTTAAAGTTGTCCAATTTAAATGAACTTGGGCTCATTCGATAGAGAATTCAAAGTTAGCTGGACTTTACTATTGGCGGTACTATTTTATCGCATCCCTGGAGCGAGATAACTTGAGTTTAATGTGAGGGTATAATTTAATGAATTTAGAGGTGTTTAATTAAACTCAAGTTATCTCGCTCCAGGGATGCGATAAAATAGTACCGCCAATAGTAAAGTCCAGCTAATTTTGAATTCTCTATCGAATGAGCCCAAGTTCATTTAAATTGGACAACTTTAACTGCCAATAATTTAATTTAAATTAATTTTTAAAATTCAAATATATTTCTAAAATATCTATAAAACATGTTTAGCTATTGAGTAAAAAGCAGGAACTAGATAAGAACTTAATGAAGTGTAAGTCTTTAATTTGTATTTTTATCTTACTAATATGAATGAGTCCATTATTATGTTAATTTTCAATTGCAACTTTGAATGATAAATTTATAGTAGTAAGTAATAATGAGTTTACTAACTTTGCAAATGATCTTTTCTTTATTTAATTACTTTAAGTCAAAAATATATTATCGTTAAAAATTGCAACTATTATAAATTTTTCATTATACAATTTTTTATCGAGCTTATCTAGTTATACTTTAAATATTTGTGCCACTAGTAATCATTTTTGATTAATGAAATAAATATCAATTAAGAGAAATAAGTTAAATACGAGGGTTAATCTCTTTGAACAATTGTGTTTAAGATTTAAATTTTTCTATTAGTCCTTGTAGGATAATTTTATTTTAAACTTTAAGAATTATTTAATTATACATCGGTTCCATAATAGCTAATTGGTTATTTAACTCTAATGTTTATGGTCTGTATTAATAATTGTAACAAGCGGTAGATACAGTATATAGACGATGGAACTTGGTAAATATTTTATCTAATAATGAGTATTTCTGAAAGCTATCAAGTTAATTTACTGTATCTACTCTTATGAATCTAATTTTAAGTTGTTAATTGAATAAATCTGTCTATTTGCATATATTTAAAAATAATAATTGTTCTTAACTCAATTAATCAAAATTTGACTCTGTTTATTGACGAATCCCATAATCTTTATGCTAATAAACGCTTATTTTGTTTGCAATAATTTTAAGCTATTGCCATTTCTAAAATATTAAATCAACATTCAATAGTTTTATGTGTTGAAGAAATTGAATCATTAATCATATCATATTTGACACTTAAAATGCAGCAAATATAAGATTTGAGCTTAAAAAATGACTATAAACTACTATAATAATATGTGAAAAGTCAAAAAATAATCATATCAAGGTATAACTACAAATATATCTAATTGTTATTCAGAATTTAGCTGAAACTTATTAATTTATTAATAATGAAAATTTATTCTATTTGTTGATAATTTTTTTCAATTTTCAGGTAGTAATAAATTATGTAAGCAAACATTTTTGAAATATTTATACTTTCATTTTTACCACAAGTTTTAACTAAAATATGAGAAAATTGAGGATAATCATATTTTATATGTGTAAAATATTTAAATGCCTCGTTGCTTCTATTAAACTACTATTTATTATAATTAAAAATAAGTCTGTCGTTTGATTATTTGTTTTTAAAATAGTCATAACTGTAAAATATTACCTATTGTGATTAATGATACTATATATGAATGATCTCAATATAATAACGAATTAGAACAATTAGTATTAAAGTAGATACTTTGCATCTGATAAGTAGCACATTCTTAATGGATAACTGAGTATTATTCCAATATTAGAATTCAATATTAATTTTTAATTAGACATTGATTTATTTAGCCTAAAAAATGGCAAACGTTATGTCAAAATATATGAATTTTAAACATCAGTGTTGAAACATTATATATGTAAAAAACTTTGAAAAAATCAGAAATACTAATGCCTTCAAATACAAAAACTACAACTAGTACTACAACTACAACCACTATTGAAAAGTTAAACCCCAATTTTTTAAACTTGACACCATCAAAAATTTTACAACTGCCACTAATTTGGTTACTCCCTAAATTGAACTAGAAATTGGAATTTCTGGGAGTTTCTGTTCCGACAAAAATGTAAAGAATTAAATAATTAAACTAATTTCCATTAATGCATCCTTTAATTGTAGACAACTCAATCTCAAATCTTCAACAAAGCTTTAGTATTATGATTATATCTTCTTTAAATATTTGCAATATAGCAATTTGTTCTGCAAACAATTCTTTTTGTTTCAATAAAAGGAAACACAACAATATTACTATATTTTACTTAAAACAATGGTGTATACTCAATTATACTTTTATATAAACTTGATCCAGAACAATTGTCATTCTAACAACACTGGGATATGCTTATATTAGGATGTAAATTTTTTGTGTGCTTATAAATTTGTGTAATGGATAAAAACTATAAAACTATAAATAATCCTACTGCTAGCAATTCTTGAATCATTGTTGGAAGCTCCAGAATACTTAACAGATAATTTAGAAAGTATTCTTACTTCAAAGATAGTCTGATAGTGCTTTTATGAAATTAAAATAGCACCTTCTCTTCCTTACAGTGAATATTCAAATATTCTACAAATCTTATATTTATAATCAATAGTAAAGAGTTATTCTAAATATTAATTTTTAAATTAATTTAATTGGCAAACGAAGTGAAAATTGTTAATTTTATGTAAGTTCATATTGTGTATAGACTTACGTTTAAAAACACTTGTTATCATTTTATTCTCTATTCATAATATACTTATATTTTCATTGTTAATCAATTAAAAATTGCATATAAGATTGGTTATTTTTTATTATATAATACTGAATGTATATTTATTTTTATAATTTAAAAATACTTATTAAGAGAATAGTTCAAACTAAACAATTTATTATTATTAACTTTTACTTAAACATGATTAACTATGTTTAAATATAAATAAAAATTAATAAAAGTAAAATACTCAATTTTAAATTAAAAACTAATTGGAAGATGAATCTTAGTAAATTTACTAATTCTAACGGATAAACTATAATATTAGAGGAAATCAGCACAAGCCACACCTATTTTAGTGCTTAAAATAGTTTTAGATATTATAAAAGTCCTTTTTCTAAGATTAGTAAATATATAAAGTAGAGTAAGTTAAAAGAAGTAAGCAGGCAAAAAACTCTAAATAATTTATTATTTCGGCTACATTAATACTCCTCTTACTTGAAGTTTTTAATTCCTCAATTTTTTAACTCATGATTCAAGGATGACTATAGCATGCACCAATTATTAGTTTTCTCTGGACTTCATTTGCAATACAAAATGATCTAGAATAGCGAAAATTGAAGTAAGATCTGCAATTCATATTATTGTAGGAATACATTTGAATTTGGGGAATTAATTATAATTAAATTAAATTCAAATCAAAATTTTGGCAGTTAAAGTTGGCCAATTTAAACGATCTTGGGCTCATTCGATAGAGAATTCAAAATTAGCTGGACTTTGTTATTGGCGGTACTATTTTATTGCATCACTGGAGCGAGATAACTTGACTTTAATTAAACTCATAAAATTCATTAAATTATACCCTTACATAAAAGTCAAGTTATCTCGCTCCAGTGATGCGATAAAATAGTACCGCCAATAGTAAAGGCCAGCTAATTTTGAATTCTCTATCGAATGAGCCCAAGATCGTTTAAATTGGCCGACTTTAACTGCCAAAATTTTAATTTGAATTTAATTTAATTATAATTAATTCCCCAAATTCAAATGTATTCCTACAATAGTAATAATGAAGAATGAAATTAATGTTATTCATAGATTTATAAAATAAGTAAAATTTGTAATTTATATTAATCGTAAAATGAGATAGAATATTCATAATGAAAAGTGATAAGACTATTTTTGTTCTATTTTTACCAAAGCAATAATTAATGGGCATACCTCAGGGATTTATAATTTAATTGGTAATATAAAAATACAAACTTTTAATTACACGTTCTAAAGTTATTATTCATAAATTTATAAATCTAGAATATAATTATAAACTCAAACAAAGATAAAATGTAATCGTTTTTAGAAAATAAAATGAAATAAAAAATTTAAACATTTATTAAATTATACAATACTATTCTTTCAATTTAATTCTAGATTGTTAAATTAAGATATTTCTATATTTACTTCATTTAATATTTAATTAAAAAAAATTAAAATGTTAATGCAAAATATTTCCTATTTAAATTTCAAATTTACTAAAATTTTTAAATTCTTTAATTTTTATTGATAATACTGTTACTCTGAAGAGCAGTAGATGTAGATATCGACTATATATAGTAGAATTTAAAATCATGTTGTAAAGAAAATCAGTTAAATGAGTAGTATTGTAAAAAATAAAATTTCATGTGTCTGTCACCTTGATTTTCCCTCGTGATTGAGGAAATGCTAAATCATTTATTTTTTTGAGTTAAGTATCAACACATAAGGCTCTAAATCAAAATTTCACTATTTTCTCAACTCTAAAGTTGATGATCTATTGAGTCTTAATGAGTACGTTTACAATAATATATTAAAGTTTATAGTTTATGGATGGAATACAATTATAATAGTTGCATCTCATTAAATATTTTAAAGATACTGAAGGAGGCAAGAGAAATATTCCCTCTATATCCTCCATTATTTTAATAATAATAATTAATTTAAATTATATTTAAGTTTTTAACAAATCAACTAAACGGTGTGCTATTGTGATTGTTGAGAGTCATTGATTTTAATTAGTGTCTCTCGATGATTTTAATGTCAAAAAACATTATCAACAATTTTTTCATTTTTTTCTATAATTTCCTTATCAATTTTTTTATATCATTAAGGAATTATGACAATTCTAATAAGATTTAGAACATAATTCTTTTTTTAAGGTTTTATCTCATTTTCTACCTAATATTTAAATTAAGGTATCATATTAAGGTACTAAAAAAATCTATTAGTATTTATTCATATATCCTTAAGAATTTTTAAAAATTAAAACAGAAAAAGTTCTATATAATTAAAGAGGATGAAATATTGAGATTATTTACTTAAGAATATTTTTACTAATTAATTTATTAAAAACCTCGAGAGGCACTAATTAAAATCAGTGACTCTCGACAATAATAAATAAAAATACTCAATATATGAAGCATTCAAAAATAATATATTTAATATTAAGCTTAAAGTATAATCAAAAAATATAACAGCAGCTGCAGCAAAATTGTGTCCGCCTGCAACTGCTGTAAATGTTTGAGTTTTAAAAGACGATGCTCCAGAAATTAGAGGTGAATTATCAATGAAATAATTTAAAATAATTGATAACTTAAATATTTAAAATATATTCTCATAATCAAACACAATTATAATTTATAATTACGTTAACTTAAATTCTATTTTTCATAGACAACTATGATTTCTGTAGCTTTAGAATTTAATTGATTAACTAACGTCTGATACTTTCATTATAAATTAATATATCGTTATTAATATAATAATTACGATAACAATTAGTTTAACAATATTAGAAATAATGAAAGTGTCTGATCAGAATGTGCAGTGTCACTCACAATTAATATAAGTTACAAGAAACAGATTTGAATTTTTTTATTTTATAAGTTGTACCTGGTAAGAGTAATGGTGGCCTTAGGTTAAGACTTCACAGATGCTGCAACGATAACTTAAAGGAAGTAATAAGATGATTAGAACACACTACAAAACTAGGTATTGGAGGAGATGAAACTGATCTTTAAAATTTTCATTTTCTATTGCTTTTATTACTAATCATATTATAGTTAATCTAATTGTTATAATTCTCTATTTCCCAAAAAATATATATCATAAATATTTACTACTCTTGTCCAGAATATAAATTAATTTACTTAAATAAATTGAGTTAGATACCCACAAATCAATATGAAACTATATGATTTTAACCTATCTGACTGTCTTAAGTTCAGAATTAAGTTCTGAAAATCATAATATAATTTATTACTTTTATAATTGTATAGATGATTTGACTCATTCAGATCTAACAATTCTTAAATAAGAATCTTTAAACCTTATTGCTCTTATTGTTATTATACTTACATAATTAAAACATATTTTTATATAATAGGTATGAAGAAAATGGTGGCTAGACCATAATGAGTAACGAGATTGTGCAAAAGCTATGCAAATGCGATGATCTTCGTATAGCAGTAAATAAATTAAATGTTTTTTTGGGCTCATTGTTCACAGGAAAATCGACGTCAGTAATACTTCAAACGTAATAGTTAAATGGTAACCTACTTTTAACTTCAGGGCCAAGCATGTAACATCATCGTACTGTTTTAAAAGTGATTTTGATAATTAACACGCGAAGAAATACAATCTGGCCATATTTATTCTAGATTACCGGAAACAATAAGGGGAGTAATTTTTGCCCAAAGTACTCAGCTTAAATTCTTTTCAATGCTTGTAGCTAGGCTGCTATTGACACAGTTTTTTCAAAAGTGTTGCTAAAGCCGCGATACATTGACATCACCGTGAACAACTTCAGCAAGAGTAACTAGATAACCTATGGTTAAAACATTCCCAATAATTTTTCGTATAAACATTGAGTTAGCGATTAAATCTAGATAATGAAGTTGCTGTAATTATTGACACTAAATCTTGTACCTAAATAATCAAGTGATGTGTTTGTAGGAGTGGTATCTAGTTAAACAGACTAATTTACTAGTTATACTAATAGGGGTAACTTTTATAAAGGTTAAGAGAATAGATACAATAATTTACTTTTGCTATCTGCATTAAGAATTAAAAGAATATCTCTTAACTAGATTACTTAGTTATTTAAGTGCAAATTTTTAATTGGAATTTTAGTATTTTGTAAAACTTGATACTCTTTTGGTAAATGAGTATTAATAGTTACTAGACCTTCAACATCCAAAAGGATTTAGGATGTATTATTTTGAAAAATTTACTCACATATGACATCTCGGTTGCTAAAATAACTACAAATAGCAACAAGCCCTGTGTATGACCACAATCACAAGATAATTATCAACACTTAGATATTCGAATGAGCAAATCCATCCTAAAGTGTAGTAAATATTGAAGTACAATGTATTAAATCCGTAATAGTAAGCTATGGTGCTTCAATTTGAGTGAATTTGAAAAAGTATCACTGCATCATAATATTTTAAACGACAGCATTTAAAGCAGTAGCTATGTCTTATTTTATGGCATTTATTAGTTTAATTACCTTTTTATGATTGTTTAATATATATTAAAAAATTGTTATTATTTTGAAAGAATTATACTTCCACTATTAATGGACTAACATAAACTATAAGGTGTCTTTAAATAAAAAATTATATATTAGTGGATTGATTTTTTATCTAATTTGCTACAGAATTTAGATGCCACATAATTATATTTAGCTTTATTCTATTGCTTTGTTACTTCTGGTTAAGTAGAGTATTTTTTAGTCTGTGATTTCTGTATAAAGTCATCAATCTCCTAATTCTAAATAATTTTTTTTATACTTTATAGTTATAATTTAGGAGAAAATATAAATCTAATATAAGTACGATTCATTGTTAAATGCTATAAAGTTAGTTACAATTAGTAATTGAAGTCGGCTTGTTAAACAAATGGAAAGTTGCTGATTTTGATAATTGTATAATATAAGTAAATTTAAACAAGAAATGATTTATTCTTTATAACTAATCTAGAATTTAAAATTATCTTTACAACAGGAATTTAAAAATGATTTTCAAATTATATATATATATTTAAATGAGATTTTAATCTTAAAACTATAGATGATGTTATTTATCTTGACTGAATCAAAACCCCTTAGTGAGGTTTATAAGTGCTTTGATTAGTAGGGTATAGTTGGGGTCTTATAGGGGTTAGTAGACAAATCCAGGTTTTATTATAATTTAATGAATATTTAATGAATTTTAGTTTACTTAAATCATACAAATTTTATCTGCTTGTCTTTATTATATCTTTTGAACCTTGCTCTCTCAAGTGGGTCAAGTATGTCATCTAATGTTTACCGAGGATAGTTAGGAGCTCTCACGATTATCATCTCTACTATGCTTTTAATTTCTTAGCAGACATCTTCTTACTTTATATGTTTCTGAGCCAAACTTATTGATTATTTTTCATGCTTTGTACCAAAGTAAGACATACATTCCATGTCACTTTCTAATATTATTGCTGCTACTGCCCAAACATCCCATTAAACAGAACCATTAGTCCACTTCTCTCTTATTGGGAAGTAACCTGGAGTACCAAGTACCTGTGCTAAAGTGACAATCTCCTATCTTAAAGCTCTATTGAAATCGATAACCACTACTTCTAAAGGGCAGAGATTTAGCATAACGTTTTCAGGCTTCAAATCTCTATGAACATATCCAAGTTCATGCAACTCCTTAACACCCTGAATCATATCTGAGAGTATATCGTTTAAATCATCAGGGTATCTATTGTGATATAGGTAGTCTCTCAGAGTCATCTCAAATTTCTTTAGCCTTAATGCGATGAAACCATAACTTAAAATAACACCATTTAGCTTAAGCAAATTCTTGCAGTCTTTTCTTTAGGCCTCTCTAAGTACCATGTATTCATTAGCAAACTCGTTCTAATACTGTTGGTTCTTAATAAGATAACTGAATGGATACACCTTGTATGCATACTCATCAACTACTATGAGCTTTGCTTTTGCAGGCACGTTTATATTCAAGTAGTTTTCAATACAAGTGCTGAGAACAACTGCATTTAATGCAGGTATATTCATAGCCTTCGCTTAGAAGCATGCTAAAATTGTATTACCAGCTGGCTGGTTCATCGATTCATATCGCTTCTGTCTCTTGAGTCTCTCTTGCTGCTCTCTTTATGACTCAAGAGTATTAGATTTTCTTTTAGCTGGCACTAGTTTTTTAGTCTCTTAATCTTCAATCAAGAACTCACTGAGGTGATGCTTTTGCATAAGCCTTTTAACTTTAGCTGAGTGATTATATGATTTCATGCATGTCGTACACTAATACCTACCATCTACCTTTTCATCTTGAAATAGATCTTGGCTTTGCCAGAGTATACCTCTTTAAGGTATCTCTTCAAGCTTTGTTCAGTTGAGAAATGATTCTAGCAGTCTTTACATTAATATGTTTTTATCTTTTCGATTGGGTGCTGTTCTTTTAGCTCCTCAACATAATCAATTTAAGTTTAAACTCCTATCTCTGCACTCTCCTTCTGGTTTAATACTTCTTTGATAAAAACTTCTGCTTCAAATTCAAAAGCTCTTAGCTCTACCTCCTTTTCAATATAAATTATTTCTGGTTTTTTGGAGGAGCCAAAGTTGAGCAATGATTAAATAGAGTAAGAATCCAAAATTAAATCAAATAATCAATCATTTATTCACGCTATTTTAATATTAATATTTTTAATCTAATTAAAAAGCACGTATCTCGAAATTTTAATCATTTTGAGATACGTGCCAAATAAATATAATTAATTATTCAAACATTAAATCACTCTATATTAATGAAATTAAGTATTTATCAAAATGAAAGTTCATTCTATTTATATTTTGAAGTTTATTATATAATTAATAAATCATATAGAGATTACTGATTATTTTAAAAAATCTTAGTTTAATTTAGAAATAATCTACTAATATTATTCAATCTTAATTTAGATTAAAAATGAACTTTCATTTTGATAAATACTTTATTTCATTAATATAGAGTGATTTAATGTTTGAATAATTAATTATATTTATTTGGCACGTATCTCAAAATGATCAAAATTTCGAGATACGTGCTTTTTAATTAGATTAAAAATATTAATATTAAAATAGCGTGAATAAATGATTGATTATTTGATTATATTTTGGATTCTTACTCTATTTTTACTCAATGATAAACTTGTTCCAAGAGAAACTGCTTTACGATTTAAGTTGACCGCCATGTATAAATTCAAATTTAAATTTCTATTATTAATAAGTAAAACCTCACTGGCTATATTAACTTTGTATAGGAGCTGGCATTGCAACAACAATAGTTGATTCTTAGGTGTTAGACATCATATTTATACTTAGTATATAACTATAAATTTTCTAATTTTATGCTTAATATTTTTAATTTTGGTACCAACTGAGAATTAATTCAGGTTGGTACTGGTACCAATTAGGTTTTGAACCATTTTGGAACTTTTCCATTAAAACCTCATTAGTTTAAAACTAGGTACTAATTAAGATTTGGTACTATTAAATTGGTACCAATTGAACTTAAACTGATTTAGTACCGGTACTTATTAAATTTAAACAAATTTACTACTAATTTAATGGAACTAAATTCATAAAAATGGAGCTCAATCTCTGAAGTTTGTTACAGCTTCTGCCAGATTTCTCTACGTATCCTTACCAGGTTGACCTCCTATAAGATGTCCATATTTAATACTAAGATTTTTAACAGTAGGATCCAGAAGTCTATAAATTAAAACTTGAAATTCATTAATAGGAAGAGGAACAAAGATGGAATCATTCAATGAACAAATGAAAAGAGTCAAGGCTCAAGAAATGATCTCAAGATTCAGAAGCAAGGAGGATCTCTATCGATACCTTACTTAGCATGGTAAAATAAATTGATGTTAATCAACGATGTATACAGTTGGTCTATTCCTTCCAACGATGGAAGGTACTAAAATATCATTCTTAAAAGCAATACTCTGCGAGGAGAAGAAAGCTTTTAAAAACAAAGAAATCAAACTTATTGAAATACCTAACTACCCAGAGATTTCAGTAACAAATCTCTACGAGGATGCAATGAAAGATGAGGAAGTGGTTATTTACCTTCCTAGTAAGAAGTAACTCTCAGATAAGTTACCTGAAAGAAACTTCTTCTTTGGTGTTTTTGGTACAATAAAAAAGGATTATTTGAGAGAAATTATCGAAGAAGAAACGCTACTCTATTTCTCCTGAAGATTAAAAGAAGCAAAGTATACTTATAAGCGAGACCTGGCTCACGGAGCTTAAGAAGCATCCCTTCCTCTCTAGTAAGCTTTGATTCATAACTTTGTAGGGAAACCTGGGACTGGTATATTCCTAATGAAAGAGCATGCAAAGGTTCACAGAGAGAGAAAGTCTCAAACCATTCATTAAGTTAGCAAGAGACTTTATAATGAAGTTTAAAAGCCTGATGAAATGAACATAAATGCTGGTGCTGGTAAAAAGAGAAGAAACATGGGTCCTAGTTAAGCACCAGAGGAAGAAGAGAAAGAGAAGCCTAATCCTTTTATGGGATAATTTAATATGTGAAATAATTCATTCATTTAAGTCTAACATTTATTAATAAACATTCATTCTTCCTTTCCTTGCACATATCGTAGTCTAGTCTTTCCCCACTCTCTTGCAACTACTCTGTATTAAGTCTACTGTGTCTATTGGTAGATCATGCATTAGGTGATATAGCAAGAGTTTCTTATAGTGAGTCTTAATCTAACTCCAATAGAATTTGATTCCATTAAACTGAGGACTGTAAGGAACGTTATACACAGGAGTTATCTTTAACTCTTCATAAGCTTTCTTAGATTCCTTAGTCTTATGAACTGAGAAGTTATCAACAAACAGGATGATCTCTTCATCGTTGTACTTATCTCTTAGCTTATGTAAGAACTCTATATACTGCTCTCGCTTAAAGAGCGAGGATGAATAACATAAGTTTCTAAGCCTGAATCTTCACTGATACCAGCTAAAATTGCGTGAGTGACAACCTTAACCTTTTAGTCATACACTTCTATATTATCGTACTTCTTGTACCAAGACTTATTAATAAAGGTGTTGAACGTAAACACAGCTTCATCAGAGTGTATGAACTTGATGTTATTATCAATAGACTTCTCCATTTAATCAAATATATAGTTTAAATTATTACTATAAAATGGCAGAGTATAGTCAATCACTCACTTCACTCTGTTGACAGTCTTGTAGGTAATACCATTCCTTCAATAAATATTTGCGATAGTCTATGGTGAGATACGCATGTCAGGAAACTTGCGATGAAACATCACAGCTCGCTAGTCAAGTGGGAAATGTGCCCAATACTTAAGAGTCTTAGAATCGCAGAGATATTCAATATGCTGCTAAGAGAACTTTTATTTTCTTACAGGATTTTATCAAGAACCGGAATTGAAATGCTAAACAGCTAGCAAGCAGTGATACCTTACAGTTGAAGCACTCTTTCACAATAGCTTAGCAATCGTACAATAATTCATCACTGGTTTGAGTTAGTTTATATTAATACTCGCACAATACCTAAGCTTAAGCAGTAAATCTAAATATTTCTCATCATAAATAGATATTTCTTATTTTGCAAACTGGCCTAATTTCTTTACTAACCCTAATAAAACCCCGGGGGGGGAAAGTTTCCTGCACTCGTGATAGTTTCCTGCACTTTTTTTATATGTAAAATTTCATAAATTTGGCAATAAAACTTTTATTACAACCCATAAATTTTAAGATATTTTTTATATCATATACGAACTTCATGAAAATATAGTGTTATACATTATCTAATATTATATACCATTGAAAGAATTAATTAGAATTTTAACAATAATTGGATAAACTTTTTGGAATTTCATTAGGACAGAGATAGCAATATTATGGTTGAGATACAGAAGTCTACTAATATCAGATGAATCTATATAGTGGATAAATTTCACCCTTGCTTGGATGGTGATTAGATTCCATGTTAATAAACATATTGATTAATTGAAGAATAGATTGAGTAAAAAAATTTTTAAAAAATTAGTAAAAAAAATTTGGTTGATAAATGTGATAAAAATCAAATTCTAAAAATGAAAAAAAATTTAGTGCAGGAAACTATCCTAAAAACTTTTTTTTATAATAAACCGGTGCAGGAAACTTTCCCCCCCCCCAAAACCCCAACTTTACCCTACTAATCAAAGCACTTATAAACCTCACTAAGGGGTTTTGGGGTTTTGAATGTTATCAATTCAAACAATAAGGTAGCCATCACCAAGATAAACTCAATGAATAAATGAAATTAAAACCAAGTATAAATCATGCTGATAGTTATTATGATTATTTCAACAAAAGTTATATTACAATTTTATTGATAATAAAGCTTAATGAATTAACTATCACAGTAAATTGAAGTATGATACGAATGTTGTCATTTTTTTAATTTTATGCCATACTGTTTTATTTATTACTCAATAAGTTAAGTATGCTCGCATGATTTTATTAATTTAAAATTGTTAAAAAAACAAAAGAATTCCCATTTCAAAATCATAACTTAAAATATATATATGCTGTCCTAAAGTATTATTTTATTCCTTAATCATTAAAAGTTTAATACTTCTTATCCTTATTTCATTTATTAAAATTTATAGATTTTCCTCATTAATACTTTTTCTAAAATATTCCATAGAGTAAAATAATTATAAAAAATATAAATATCTTATTTTGAATTCAAATAGAAATAAAATCTAAAATTATAAAGTAAAATTATTTTAATGAATCAAATCATAATAATACATAAGATATAAGTGTTTTTATCATAAATAATAATTTTAGTATTAGTTTTCAAGATTAATGCTATTGTAATTATCAAGACTTAATATTGTAGGAATACATTTGATTTGGGAAAATGAATTAAAATTAAATTAATTAAATATTAAAATCATGGCAGTTATCAAATCCAAAGTGACTCAAAATTCAAATCTAAGTCGATTCTACGGTAGATCCCGCAATTCTAGCTGGACTTTACTATTGGCAATATTCCTGAATCATCCTAAGAAGGGAGATATTTTGATTTTTTGCTAACTCACAAAAACAGTAAAAGGTGTTTTTCTCGCTTGGGAGAAGAGATAAAATCATTATGGCAAAAACAACCACCGTCTTAATTTTAATGCGCTATCCATTGAGTATAATATTGTTAAGGTTTGGAGACATTTTCCAAAAACATGACTGAAGGCAATTAATTATTAATTAATTTTAATTTCAATTCATTTTCTCAAACCGAATGTATTCCTACAATAATAAATTAGCTAGATGAGTTTCGCACTCCATCATTAGAACTTTTTCAAAAATTTTAAGTTCAGAGAAAATGCATCAAATTTAAAATAAAAATCGGAATGCAAGAATCAAAACCCCAAAACCCTTTCAGTAGTTTGATTGAGTTTTTGATTAATAAAAGTAGACTATTAGTGCATACTTTATTAGGGTTTTAATAGGGTCTATGTAGGGGTTTAATATTTAAATATTAGTAATTTAAGTGAGTATATGCGAAGTTTGGGGTCTGTTTATGAAAGTGAGTATATAGATTTATTGTTTAAGTTGCGATATGGATGTGATGAATATAGTGAATAACTCAAGCCTGTTCTGAATTATACGTCTATAGCAAGGCTACTCCTAAATCTCCAACAATTGTGAGGTCTCACTGTCTATTAGCATTGAATTTAAAGAGATAGCATCTTAATTCTAAGCCTAAGAGACCCTTAAAATTTTAGCAGCATCATATTGAATATCTAATTATTGATAAGACTCTTAAATACTGGGCTCATTTCTCTCTAGCCTACAGGGCTGTGATGTTTCATCGCCAATTTCCTGAGCTTCACATCTCTGCTTAATCTATAGCGAACATATATAAAAAGAATGGAATATCTTACAAGACAGTCAATCGCATTAAAAGAGTGATTGACTTTAATGTTCCATTTTATAAGGATAAATTAAATTATATATTCGATTAAATGCAAAGGGCTTAAGAGCATAATATAAAGTTCATACACGCTGATGAGGCAGTATTAACCTTTAATACCTTCATATCAAGGTCTTGGTATAAGAGGTACAGCAACATTGAAGTATATGATTAAAAGGTTAAGGTTTAAACTCATGCAATACTTGGTGGAATAAGTGAAGATAGTGGGCTTGAGACTTATGTTATTCACCCTCGTTCTATAAAGACTGAATAAAATATTAAATTCTTGCAATAACTCAGAGATAAGTACGCTGACTAAGAAATTATTGTATTCGTTGATAACTTGTCAGTTCATAAAACTAAAGACTCAAGGAAGGAATATGAAAGGCTAAATATAACACCTGTATTTAATGTTCCTTACAGCCCTTAGTTCAATGGAATTGAATTGTATTGGGGTTTATTGAAAGGTCATTATAAGAAATTGCTTCTCTACTATCTGATGCATGATTTAAAGATAGATACAGTAGATTTTATTAAGAGTGCTGCTAAGAGAGTCAGCGATGATAAAGCTAAAGTATGCGCAAGAGAAGGGAGATTTTGTGTTTATAAATAAGTATTAGATTTAAATGAATGAATAAGTTCACATATTAAATTTGCCCGTAAGGGGATTTGGCTTCTCTTTCATTTCTTCCTCTTAAGGCTTGCTTGGGCCTATATTTATTCTCTTAGTGCCAGCTCCTGCATCTATGTTCATCTCTTCTGGCTTTTATAAATCTTTGAAGAGCCTCTTACTAAATTCATGTTTTACTTGAGACTTTCTCTCTCTGTTTAATTTGCTGCGCTCTTTCATCAAGTATATAGCAGTACCAGGTTTTTCTATAAAGTTAGAGGACTAAGCTTACTTGAGATGAAAGGATTCTTTTGAAGTTCCTAAAGCCAGGTATCTCTTATTTTAATACCTTGCTTCTCTTTTTCTTCGGGAGAGATGCTGAAGTGTTTCTTATGAGCTTCTTAAATAACTTCATTTAAGTACTCAGGTTTCAGAGTTGCAAGAACACCAAAGAAGAAGTTTCTCTCTGGCAACT
>ARYC01004560.1:0-21247 GCA_000711775.1 Oxytricha trifallax | reverse complement strand
ATAAAGCGAATAAGTTGAAATAAGAATGATCATAAATTAGAAATACAAATATTAACAGAAAATGTCATTAGCATTAGTAGGTTTATTGTCTTAATTCACTGATCTTCTTCCTCATCTTTATCAGCATCATGTGGTTCAAATCCTGAAAAATATTCGCATTCAGTACTTAGCTTCTCGACGTCAAAAATACCAGTGCTAGAGTTGCTGAAGCTGGAAGCTCCTCTACTTCTCTCCTCAACACTGTCTTGCTGGAGATGCTGTTAGCCTTAGAGAGTCCACCATGTTTAGCCAAAATTTGAGAAATTAGAGATGTTTAATAAATTAAAATTAACAAGGTCTTAATTAATGCATTTCTGATTAAAATTGATTAAGACAAGCCTATTTAAAATCCCTTATAAATTTAATCTATTAGTAACAAATTTAATCTTTGATCATTAAAACTTAAAAAGTTTTAAATTGTTAATTTTAATTATTAAACATCTCTAATTTCTCAAATTTTGGCTAAACATGGACTCTCTAAGGCTAACAGTATCTCCAGCAAGACAGTGTTGAGGAGAGAAGTGGAGGAGCTTCCAGCTTCAGCATCTCTAGCTTTGGTATTTTTGACGTCGAGAAGCTAAGTGCTGAATGCGAATATTTTTTAGGATTTGAACCACATGATGCTGATGAAGATGAGGAAGAAGATCGGTGAATTAAGACAATAAACCTACTAATGCTAATGACATTTTTTGTTTATATTTGTATTTCTAATTTATGATCATTCTTATTTCAATTTATTCTTTATACTCTCTGAATTAAGAACCTAAAAAATAGTTGAGAAAAATGTGGGGAAGCTTATATTTGCAGATAAACGATACAGCTATGCGGTTTTGTGAAACAGAATAGTGGTGCTGTCGACTCAAAATATCTTGTGTTTATGATATAAATATGCCTTGAAAAAATCTGCCTTAAATTTGTGTATTCTTAGCTATATTTTAGAAAATGCTCTTATCTTAATTGCTTTTTTTACATTTATATTAAAATTATTTAATCCAATTAAATTTTCATTTATTTTTCAAAAATTATATCTTAATAGATCATGACTGGTGAGGTCTTCCTTTAAAAAAGAAAAAAGCCAAGAGACCCATTATAATCTTTGGAACAAAAAATTAAGAAAGAAAATAAGCTTATTAATTCAATTTAGAATCCTCCTTGGCTCTGAAATAGTGAAAATCACTATGAAGATTTAAGCACTAAATCTTCCAATTTTTGGAATAATTGACCTTAAATAGTATAAAGAAAGATAACATATTCTTGAGGATAAGTATGAAAAAGGTTTATTTATAACAGATAAGGTTTATAACAGATAAGCAGTTCGCATATAAGATATCTCCGTCCAACTAATTCAATTGGGATGTCAAGTATCAAATTAAATTCTTAAATTAATACCAAGCCCTTACTAAGTCAAGGAATAGATAGAGCAGATTTATAATAAACCTCGATGCTATTCTGCTTTCTCAAGATCACGTGGTTTTTCGACTCCATATAAATATATTACTTTAATAGACTACATATAAGATTAAAGGCTTCCAAAGCAGTTAACTCTTATTCTTACAAATATTTGCAAAAGTATTGAAGAGCTGCACACTTTAGGGTATGTTCATAGAGACTTGAAGCTTGAGAATATTAAGCTTGACTTTTCTCTTCTCAGAGTAGCAATAATTGATTTCAATAGGTCATCGAGAGTTAAAGCTTCCAGATTTGGCAACGTTTGTGGTACTCCTGGATACTTTCCGAAAAGGTAGGAGTGGAGAGTTGCAGCAATTATTGGTGTTTCAATATGGCAAGAAATGATTACTATTGCTGTAAGTTAGAAAAAGATTTAAAGCAGAAAATACAGCAATATCAAGAATAGAATAAGATAAATGGTAAATTGAGAGATATGGCTCTATAGATAATCATTAACCCTTACTATAGAGCGGCCTATATAATAGATTAAATTTTAAGTTGGATAGGAAAAAAACTTAATAAGCTGCCTGATGATGCAATATTACTGTTTAAGTGAATCATATAAAAGACTTTGCATATACTCACTTAAATTAATAATAATTAAACATTAAACCCCTAATAAAGTGTGCACTAATAGTCTACTTTTATCAATCAAAACTCAAAAATTCTACTGAAATGGTTTTGAGGTATTGAATATCCTCAGCAAAATAATACATTATAGATGCAACTAGCCCATTTGCTACCATTCTCATATTGAAACTGAGACTATCACAATATGCTATCCAAAAGGGTGATATCAAGAAAAGTTGCATTGATACATTAATGTACCATAGAGATGTGAGACAATACATTTTTGTGCAGTTTCCCAAAAATATGAAATTTCCAATAATTGCTTTAATATCACAGATATCAAAGAATATGTATACTATGATCAGATAGAAGTAAAAAAGCGGTGCTAATCTAAAATACCGTCTTATCCAAAATTTTACACTTGTCTCCCAAAACGAGCTTTTTTTGAATAAAGAATGTAATGATTGAGCATTTAGCCATCCTGATAACATTAAAAATCCATCTGCTCCTATGTAACCTCGCCCTAAAATGCAATGAAAGAATCCTTTGTAGCCATAATCCTCTATTAAACGTTCTATTGGTTAGTAATTTGTTATATACGCATGATAAAATATGATCATTAAGCATAGGCAGGCTCGAGCTGCTGTGAAAGCTGGAACTTCACCCTCCATTATAATTTTGATGATTGTTATATATGATACTTAATATTTAATTAAAGAGCTTTGCCTACTTAATCATTATTTAGCAGTTAAATTTTAATATTCATGAAAACTTCCAATTCTATATCTTTGAACTTACTTAAGTCAGAAAAATCTTAGCCTTTTACAAAATAACATAAAAAATGCTCTTGGTCTACCTGTATAAAAACGTCAATTTATCCCATCAGTTAATAGCTATAAGTTTAACAAGTAGTCCAATGGAATTGGTGGGACTTTATCATCACTAAGTAACCAATCATTAGACCATAAAAAACTCATTCATGTTACTTTATCATGCGAGGAACTTGATAAATTTAAAGAGAAAAAGCTTCATCCAGACATCAAAGTTATGACAACATTTTATTAAGATCCTGCACTTGATCAAATTATGTTTAAATATTAAAATGATTAGAATTCATAAGTAAACTACAAAAATGGTATGAACCTTCCTTAAGTATGATAGAACTTTATTAATTATAAATTAATTTGATTTAGAGATAAATATTAAGAAGTTTTACTTAAATATTTACTTTGAATATTGTGGTTTATAATTTTTTTAAAAAAATGATGTATCTACTTGTTTATAAGATTGACTTATATGGATAAAATACAAATCCTTAAAAACTTATAGTTTATAAAATTATAGATCTATTCTAAAATGGTTATTCAAAAAATTCTGCTGCCATAATTAAATAATAAAATTCATAGAAAATAGTTTTAAGTATTAAATTATCCATAAAATTTTGTTCTACTGTTTCTAAGACTTGATTTTGCATTTGATTTAGACCTGATTTTGGTCCATATGAATTCCATGCACTTGGTAATGTTTTAAAAAAATGAAAATAATATTTGACACCTAAATAATTGCAATAAAAATGTTTCGAATGTTTGAAAAGCCAAATAGTTATTTATAGATAACTACTCTACACTCATCATAATATCTTTAAATAATTCCAATCACTTTTAACTACATTTTAAAAAATTTTTGAGTCATGAAATAATCAGAACCCCAAAACACCTTGCTGAGGTTTAAAAGTGGTTTGATTTTTAGGGTAAAGTTTACAGTTACTTAAGGGTAAGTAGAGAAAACGCAGGTATTATCTGAATTTAATGAATATTAAATAATTAAATATGTATTTAATTAAAATAATTTTATCTGCTTATTTTTGTGATACCTCATGAATTTAGCAGTCTGTAGTTTTCTAATATATCATCTAATGATTATCTTTGATATCCTGGATCTTTAACGATGACCTCTCAATTATCTTATTAATTTCATCGCAGATTTTCACTTTTTTTAATGTTTAGCTGCTAAACTTTTTAAATGTTTCCCATGTTTTGTTCCAAAGTGTGAAATGCTTTCCAAATTGCACTCTAAGATAATTTCAGCTACCGTCCAAACATCCTATTACATATAGCCATAAGTCTATTTCTCTCTTAATGGGAAGTGTATTGGGGTCCCAAAAACTTTAGCTAAAGTCAATATCTCTTGTCTTATTGCTCTGTTAAAATCTATGACTAATACTTCTAAAGGGTAGAGATTTAGCATTACATTTCTGCCTTAAAATCTCTATGAACATATCCTAGATCATGGATCTCTTTCACACCCTTAGTCATCTCTGTGAGTATCTCACTCAAATCATCACGATATCTTTTAATGGTTGATAAGCTATTTTATAATCATTTCAAACTTCTTGAGTCTATAATGCTATTAAACCATGGCAAAGAATGTTAGGTGTATCTATATACATACCGATTTCTTGTTGGTTTATTGACTCTAATCCCTCTGTCTCTTAAGTCTCTCCTATTGTTCTTTTTACGATTTAAAAGATTGATTTTTTAAGTTTCCTCATCTTTAATCAGGAATTGGCTTAAATGATACTTTTGCATATGCCTCTTTACTTTGGCTGAGTGATTATAAGACTTCATGCATGTTGTGCACAAATGTCTACAATCTACTTTATCATGCTTAAAGTAGATCTTAGCTCGACCAGAGTGTACCTCTTTGATGTGCCTCTTCAAGCTAGACTCAGATGAGAAGAAATTTTAGCAGTCTTAACATTTAAATGTTTTAATTTTGTCTATAGGTTACTGTTCCTTTTTCTTCAACTAATTAATTTATGTTTAAACTCCTATCTCTACGCTCTACTTCTTGTTTTAAACTTAAATTTTAAAGACCTCTTCTTCTAACTCAGAGCCCTTACCTCAACCTCCTTAAATATAAATTAATTTTGGTTTCTTGGATGGGCCAAAGTTTAGCAATGATTAACTGTTCCAAGAGATACTACCTTTCAATTTAAGTTAGCCGCCATGTTTAAATTCAAAATAAATTACAATAACAAATAAGTTATAGTTCCCCTTTCTAAAGTATAGTTGAGCAGGTTTATACACCCAAACAATAATAGCTGATTAGAAGTGTCAGTCATCATATTTATCTAAGTTTATATATATAAATTTTCTAATATAATATTTTTTTGACTTAGAAAAAACTCAGCTTGTTCTGTTACCAATAAGTTTTGAAAAATTTTGGAATTTTTCAATCAAAACCTCATTATTTTAAAACTATATATCAATTAAAATTAGGTACTATTAGATTTGTAATAATTAAAATTGATGGGATTCACTGCTAGTACTAATTAAATTTAAACAAATTTAGTAATTATTTAAAGTAACTAAATTTATAAAAATGGATATCTGCCAAGTATCTTTACTTGGTTTACCTTCTATAAGATGCCCATATTTAATAGTTAGTTTTTAAACAGTAAAATCATGAAATCTATAAATTAAAGTTTAAAATTCATTAATATAAGAAGGAACAAAAATGGAATTTATTAGTAATATAATAAAGAGGGTTAGATACTAAAAAAATAATTTCATTATTTAGAAGCAAAGAGTATACTCATGTTTTGGGGGGGGAAGTTTTCTGCACTGGTTTATGATAAAAAAAAAATTTTAGGGAAGTTTCCTGCCCTTTTTTTTTTATTTTTTAACTTTTTTTAATTTTTAATTTTTTTTAATTAAATTAATCTTTATAACAACTATCAACCAACTTCAGGATTAATTTCATTGTTATAATTATAATTTAATTTATTAATCAATAGTCAATATCTCTCTTTAGATTCCAAAAATTCTGACATTTTTCATCTGATATTTGTATGTTCTTTTTCTTGAATATTATATTGCTTTACTATATTATTTCCAAATATTGTATCCAATTGTTGTGTAATTCTGATTCAATTTATCTTGTTCTTACCATGCCTATATAATGTTAGACTATATTTTCTTGAGCTATTTCAATGTTGATGAATATGCTCTTAATATTTAATGTGTCATAAAAATATTAAATTTGTTTATTTATGTAAAATTTATTAAATTTAACATAAAGAAAAAAACAGTGCAGTAAACTCCCCCCCACATGTTTTAAAATGATTAAATAAAAGGAAGTTATTTGAATAATTATAAAGGTTAAATCATCTCTATGTTTATTGAAAGTAAAATTCTTGATATAGTAACTATCTTTTATTTAATCATTTTAAAACATGAGTAAAATAAAAAAAATTAAAAAAAGTTTTATATACAATTTTAAGATTTAATTAAGCTATTAATTTATCTTAGTTAATGTCAAAGACGCTTGAACCTTAGTGTATTGAAGTCACTTTAAAAATCACTAGAGACTATTA
This sequence comes from Oxytricha trifallax, assembly GCA_000711775.1. Classification (NCBI taxonomy): domain Eukaryota; phylum Ciliophora; class Spirotrichea; order Sporadotrichida; family Oxytrichidae; genus Oxytricha; species Oxytricha trifallax. The sequence continues at coordinate 14,811 of ARYC01004560.1, read as the reverse complement.
AATAAGGTGCGTGTTTTTAATGAGTTATACTCAAAATTAAATATTTATCAATTCACTGTTTAATACTAAAATCAAACCAACAATTTTAGTCGTGACGTAGACGTATCTGAAGTGAGTTGACGTGGCAATCAATGAATTGGCAAGTCGTGAACTAGAAAACTCCGAAAAACCACCTCGCCCCCCCATTCCACATCTACCTGAATCGATATGCATACGATATAAGAGCCTAGTGAACTAGGAGTATCCCCCGCAGAGCTCGCAGAGATCTTCTTCCTGTAAACAATTAAAGGGGAGTCTGGAGAAAACGCTTACCAGGTTCCACCGCTGCTGAGATAGTAGTCTCTGTCCTTCGCTGTGGTAGCCTCATTAACCCGACCTGGTGTGGGAGGAAAATCATTATCGTTGGCTTCTATGGTTCTCATCGTCTCACTTTTGAAGGTTGAGCACCACCTTCATCCTGTTCTCTATTACCTTGGAAGCTGAACTCATGCCAGGTAGCTCATCTAATGCAGGGAAATCCTTAGCGTGCAGAGGACTCGAGGAGTCTAGGATCTGACAGATTGAACCCCGCCGACTGGCCCCTGATGCGGTGAACTCAGCAGCCCCCTGCCTACCCTCAGGAGGCCTTCGTGTAGTAGAAAGCTCTATTAGAAAGTCTCCAGCCTCGGGCCCCTGTGGGTCACCCTATCCTTATAACTTTTTAATTTAATAAGATAAATGAGTTAATGAGTTATAATTAGTTATTATGAAGTTTTTATGACTTTTAAATAATTTGAAAATTTTGATAAAAAATTTTATGTTGCCCCGCCCTGAGGGCCATTACTCACATAGAAAATAAATAAACTACTCAGCTTCAGATGATTAAGATTGATTCAGTTAAAATAAAAGGTCTTTGGGGAGAGTTTGCTTGCAGGACTCTGATTAAAATTTGATGTTACAAATCTCACTTATCAAAGCAAGAAATAGTCTTAATTCTATCAAAATAATCAATTATATGATAAAATAATAATATTATTTTTAATATAGTGCTGCAAATTATTCAGGATACAATTCCTCATAGCTAGAAAAGAAAGTTAAAAATGCTTTGATAAAAGCTATGAGAGATAATTATAAGATATAAATGAAAAAATTAATGAGTTATGAAAGTATAAAAATAGTTTAGCAAAGTAGTCTTAATAAAATTATTAAAAAATTGATCAGTAGTATCTTGGAACTTTATTGACATGAAGAATTTTTTAGAAAAAATACAAAAAAATGCTTAGTTAAATGAAATGAAATTAATTTAGTATTTGGCTTTTTATTCTTTTATCAATCTGAGTATACTAATTTTAAAATTAGTAGTAAATATATTTTTAAAAAATATAAAAGTAACCATCATCGTATTCGTTTTCACTATCAAGATAGCCAAAGTCTATGGCATCATATGATCTTTTCTTTTCTTATGTATTTTATACTTAGTAATTATTCAACTGCGCTCCTCCCTTTCGATCATGTTACTATTATTTTTCAATAAAAATTGGAGCATTATCTTTTTCTTCAATTTCATCAGGATTAGTTATTACTTACTTTTGCACCAATATCTATTTATTGCTTTTAGTTTGAGATTTAAATCATTCTTCTGAATCAAATTATTTATCTAATTCATCCGAAATGATGCTTTAATTTTTGTAGTCAGATAATTCAGATTTCTACTCATCTTCAAATAACATGAAAAATAGCTTTAAATAATGATTTTAATGAATATATGGAAATAGCGCTCTCTCGAAGTTATTGACTAGGTCGTGTTAAAACTCTTGACATTATTTGCTTGACCTGAATTAGCTATATTCCATATCTGTTGAGCCTACTATATCAATTTAAGCAGTTCTATCTTTAAACTTGAGTGATATTTCAGGGTTGGCAACTCCTAAGCACTCAAGCCATTTAGCTCTTCCTGCTCCTTTATGAATAAATATTCTATTATTTACTTTTAATTTATGTAAAAGTGTGATGGTCTTTTGATTAAGTATTTTTTAGTATTTTTAGATCGCTAGATTTGCGGCTTAAGCAACTTCATATTCTTCTTCTGGAATCAAAACAGATTTTGCTCTGACTTTGAATTCTGCAAATTTTAGTTATTGGACGTTAATAGATAACTCTGATTAATATTAATTTAGCTCAAGCTTTGCTTTCAATTAAAGTTCTGGATAGAATCTTCTAATTTCTTGTCTGTAACCATCTTTGTAATAGTAGGCTCTTATGGCAATCTACTAGTTAAACTTCAATTCGCCATCCTAAGTAAAGTGCATTCCTTTAATATTTATGTGTTCTGACTAACACCCGACCCTTTTCTACATTTCATATTAATAACACTCCCCCTAAAATTTTCTATATCATATCAAATTTTCTATCTATGCAAAATTTAATATTTCCATGTTAATGCCTTATATGATTTGATTTTTAAGTTTTGACAAGTTTTACGATGTTTTTCATAAATTCTTTTGCTGCATCCCATGTGATTAATAATAAAAAAACTTTTTCTTTAAAAATATTAAAATATGATTTCTAGTTAATTTTTATTGACTAAGATGCGCAAATTTATTTCTTTAAAACTTTATTCATTAAATCAACCACATCGAATTATTCCTAAAGCCTTTATGAGTAGTTTTTTTAAATATTAAATTTTCGATATTTGATAAAAGATAATGGAAAAAAATTAATCAAATATCGAAAATTTAATATTTAAGAAAATTATTCATAATGCTTTTAGGAATTATGTCGGATGTGGTTGATTTAATGAATAAAATTTTAAAGAAATAAATTTGAGCATCTTAGTCAAGAAAATAAACTAGAAATTAAATTCTAATATTTTTTATGAAAAAGTTGTTTTATTTATTTATCACATGGATGGTGCAAAAAATTTTTTTAAAAAACATTGTAAGACTTGTCAAAACTTATAAAATCATATGTTATAAGGCATTGACATGGAAATATTAAATTTTGATAAAATTATTAAATTCTAAATATAAAAATAGGATTTAAGATGCCGAGATGCCAAAATGTCAAAAAGGAAACCTATTTAGACTCAGAGGAATGAAAATTTTGACATGAAAAAGAAATTTTTAAGGGGCTACTGGGAGGTTCGGGAGGGGTCGGATACGGGGGGTACCTCCAATTTGGAGAGGGTAGGGGTTCAGGTGTCGATCAGAACATTATGAAACTATAGTAATTAATAAAAATTATAAGAAACTAAAAAATTATTTTATATTCCATACTGGTCATTAGAGTTCAAGTAAGAATCTTTCATGCTATTCAAAGTCCACTCATAGGAAATTTCTTATTAATCGCTTATATCAGAATCTATATGATTAATTATTTATCTCATCTCTTGAATATTTTTAGGTATTTTAATTTCGAGAGTATTTCTCCAAAAGTCGATGTCGTCACTTTCAATTTTAAGCCAGCCTTTATGATTTCTGTAGAACTTGATTTAATCATTGATATATTCCGTGTCTATTATAGCTTAAATCAGTGGTCTTCTTTTGCTGATGGTTTCAAACTTCAAGTTTTATAGGTTTGAATTTTTTACTGGGAAGTATTGGTAAATGCTGGTGTATCTCAAATTGAATTGCAATTCGTCTTAAGAGTAAAAATTTCCCTCACTCATTTGTGCTAAGGATTTAATGAGGTTTAGTGGTGGGAGTTATTGCTATATTTGATCATTTAGGATGTGATTTTCTAAGAATTTCTCTGAAAATTATTACTTAATCAATGATAGCTTTATTTAGCTGTTCATTTGATGTTGTTAATTTAAAAGATTATTTTTGATATAAATTTTAAAGTGATTTGATCTCTTAGTTCTTCCATGAGTTTTTCTACTTTGTTTGGTTCAAACATAACTTTGTCGAATATTACATCCAGTTCATCAATTACATAACTTTGAGATGCTGTTTCAAATATAGGACCGTCATATCTCTTAAACTATCTCAATCTGTACTTATAGTTGATTTTGCCAAGTGCTCCTTATATCTTGAGATTTGCTTTTAAAAAAATTTTATTATAATTTTGCTTTTCTCCTTGCGTGTATCAACTCCCCATTTCCAAAAATTTCAAAATCCTTGCCTTCAAAAGTTAATTTTCCACTGTTTTTATCAAAGAATAATTTTACACTTTACCCAACTGTTGAATTTTAGGTAACTAAAGAAATTGAAATGTTCCTCAACTAATACTCTTCATTGAATGTAAAATCATCAATTTTTATGTCAATTATAACATTTTTATGATTATATTTATTTTTATGTTTTCGTATTCTCTAAGGATTTATGGTAGTGATTATTAGGCAGATCCATTAATGAAATCTCTACTCATTCTTATTTTTAAAGGTGTATAATTATCTTAATGCAAACTTTGGATATAATTTGCTACAAAAGTAACCGCTCCAAATAAAATACAGGCTGAATATATCAAAACTTTTCTCATTGAAATTTGCATGTCTCTTGGAACTTTAACAGCTAAGTTATTTCCAATTTTATTGCATGGTAGTTCTATGTATTTCTCTGTGAGCATTGATACTGGAATTAAAAGACGTAGTTTGAAAGTATATCCAAAAAGAACCAAAAATATGTATGAGGTAGATCGTTTTAACCGAAAGGTAGATGGTCATCTATTTAACCATGTGATCTAAGATCTCTCGAAAACACAACTTGATTTACATAGAGGCCATATGATATTTTACTAATAAATGAAAAGAAGTCATTCCTAAAGTAATGATTCAATGGCCAATCCTTTTTTTAATACTTGCATCCTAGTAATGTGGGGGTTCGAAGTCGGTGCAAGATTTTTTTCAAAATCCTAAGTCGATGCAAATTTTTTTTCTCAAAAAAAAGTCAAAATCCTAAGTCGGTGTAAGATTTTTTTCTCATTATTGATATATTTGATCATCCCACCCCCCTAGAAAGTATCATTTTTTATTAGAATTTACTTCTCATCTTCTATGTCGAACTCCTTCATGACATTCTAATTTTTCTATGAAGAAATTATATTATTTTTATTAAAAATATTTTTTCTTTTGGTCAGATAATTATATAACTATAATAATGAAATGTATTTTCATAATAAAATCGAATTAGTCAATAAAAAAAAAGTTTGGGAATTAAGAATATCATTACTATTGATGATTTGATTATTTGCCATTATGAAGTATACTATCAGTGTGTGCGAACATGATTTTTTGCTAACATCATAAATTTTATTCAGTAGTAATGATGTTCTTAATTTCTAATCTTTTTTTTTATTTACTAATTCGATTTTATTATGAGAATCTATTTCATTATTTTAGTTATATCATTATTTGCCCAAGAGAAAAAATATCTTTATTAAAAATAATATGATTTCTTCATAGAAAATTAGTATTTCATTATTGAGATTTCATGAAGGAGTTCGATATGGAAGATGAGAAGTTAATTTTAATAAATAATTATACTTTTTATGGGGGTGGGATGATCAAATATATCTATAATGTGAAAAATTGATCTTGCACCGACTTAGGATTTTGACTTTTTTGTGAGAAAAAAAATTTGCACCGACTTAGACCCCCTAGTAAGAATATACCCAAAAGAGGTATGATAACTAAAATGTCTTTTTTGCTGTAACATGGAATTACTGATGAGATTAAGAATATAGCGAAAACAAACCAAACGCTGGCAATATTTAAAAGTTTGTTACCTGTCTCTTCCTTATTAGGTAAGTGAATTGAAAGGTAGAAAAATATGATTCCAATCAAAACCCCCAAACCCTTTAATGAGTTTTATTTGTATTTTGATTGATGACTAATAAGTTTCGAACCAGATTGAAATTTTCCATTATACTTCATTAGATAATTGAAGTTTTGGTGCTATTATGTTGGTACCAATTTTAAATTTAAAAAATATAGTGAGTTAGTACCATTTCTAATAAAATTTAAACAAATTTGTATTAATTATGAAATTTAATAGGTTAAAATGGAGATCGATCTCTGAATTTGTTACATTTCTTGCAAACTTTCTCCATTTATTTACAGGGTTGACCTCTTATATGATGCCATATTTAATAGGTGTCTAAAATTAATTGAAATTATAAATACAAAATTTTAAGATTGATCTCAATTTATACTAATTTTAAAACTAAAACATGGCAATATAATAGCTATCAAACACCTTAAAATACCTCATTTTATGTTTAATTTTCATTTTAATTTCCTAAAGTTACCAAACTCTTTTTTATTAGACAAAATATGTTAATAATAAATGCAAGCTAAAAGACATAAAAGTATTGAATTTAATTTAAAAAATACTTTATAAAGAAATTTTATAATATTTTAGCATAAATGCCAAATTTTTAAATGATAAACTCATCTTACTACAAAAAAATGATTTTAAAAGTAATAACTTATGAAAAAAATGATAAGCTAAAAAAGAATATAAATATAACTTATCTCTTTTTTATAAAAATGTTTTAGTCTAAATGTAGATATGAAAAAAATTAAGTTGAGTATTCAAAAAGTTGATCATCAAAAATTTTCATATTTTCATAACTAGAGTTAAAGCGATGCTTTCGAACTCAAATAAACCCTAATCCCCAACATTACCTTCATTAATCAAAACACTTATAAAACTCATTAAGGGGTTTTTGGGTTTTAAATGAAGTAATTTGATCCTCTGTCATGCAGTAAAAACTATCCAGTAATATCCTCAGCTAAATAGTACATGATAGATGCGACTAGCCCATTTGCTACCATTCTCATATTGAAACTGAGACTATCACAATATGCTATCCAAAAGGGTGATATCAAGAAAAGCTGCATTGACACATTGATATACCATAGTGAAGTGAGACAGTATACATTTGTACAGTTTCCCAAGAATATGAAATTTCCAATGATTGCTTTAATGTCACAGACATCAAAGAATATGTAAACTATTATCAGATAGAAGTAAACAAGCGGTGCTATTCTGAAATACCTTCTTATCCAAAATTTTACACTAGTCTCCCAAAAAGAGCTCTTTTTGAATGATGAATGCAAAGATTGAGCATTAAGCCATCCTGATATCATTAAAAATCCATCAGCTCCAATGTAACCTCGCTCTAATATGCAATGAAAGAATCCTTTATAACCATAATCTTCTATTAAACGATCTCTTGCTTAGTAATTTGTTGAATAAGCATGATAAAATATTATCATTAAACATAAACAAGCTCGAACTGCTGTAAAACCTGGAACTTCCCCCTCCATATTTAAATTTGATGATTAGTATACTATACTTTTGTATTTAATTAAACGATATTACTAATCTATCATTATTTAACATTGAAATTTTAAATCAATTTCATTCTTTGTATTCTTTATCTTGGAACTTATTTTAGTTTTAAAAAAAACCTCAGTTTATTACAAAACAACATCAAAAATGCTCTTGATCTTCCTGTATAAAAATGATAACTTGTCCCCTCAGTAAACAGCTATAAATTCAAAAAGTAGTCTAATAGAATAGGTGAGACTCTTTCATCACTTAAAAGTGAAACATTAGACCATAAATAATATTATTAATGTATAGTTTTAATGCGAGAAACTAAATAAATATAAAGAGAAATAACTTCTTCTAAAAATCAAAGATATGACAACATTATACTAAGACCCTGGCAAATTATATTTAAATATTAAAATGATTTGAATTCACAAATAAACTACAAAAATGGTATGAACCTCCCTTAAGTATGATAAAACCTTATTAATTTATTATTTTACAAAACATAAAAAATTGTTTCACGAATATTTAACTTTAAATATCGTTTGTACAATAAATTAAAAAAATTAAAACGAAATTCAATTTTGATTAATATAAAATATGAATTAAAGTTAATGACCTTATAGTATTAATTATAATTTATTATTTTGTGTTAAAAGGTTCATTTAAATAATAAATTCATTAGATCCTCTTTCCATAAATATTTAACTAACATTAATAAAAAATACTATTATAATTTTATTATCCATATACTTTAGTTCTATTATTTCTAAGGTTTGATGTTGCATTTGATTTAGACCTTATATTTGCTCCATTTGAAATCCCTTAACTTGGCAATGTTTTATAAGAATATTTATTTCAATCACTAATTCTTATAATTATTTCATTTTTATAAATGTTTCAGCTGTAGGTAAGGGTAGATTGTTTATAGATAATTATTCTTAACTCATCATTTTATCTTTGAATAATTCCAAATCACTCTTCACCGCGTTTGATGGCTGCTATGTCATGTATTACTGCATATTTTATGAATTTTGTGATTAAGCTGCTATTCCTAAACCATATAAGTCATTAGACACATTACCACCATTATTGCTCAGTTAAATCGATTGATATTAGATAATATATCTAAAATATAATTTAATGAGATAGGGGGTTGAGAGAACTTTGTGTAAAATATCCTCCAAGATTTGAAGTTTATTAATTTCGTAACATGTTTTGATTTCTGCCTCTCTCACTATTTCCTAAAATTCTTGGGAGACTGTGAGTATAGTTTCGTTTCTACTTTGAGGCAGAGCCATATTTTTAAGAGCCACTCATTATTGAAATAGAATTTTATTATTGCTATAAGAATTGTTATTGGCCATTCTTTTAACCTGAATTTTATCCCATTGTTTTAGCTATGAAGCTTTAGTTTCCAAAAATATCTGCATTAAAATTATACTTTTAATTTATTATTATTAAATTATCTTAGTCATTTCTTGTGGATATAAAGATATCATCATATTATTGAATTTCCCTTGGATCATTATGCATTAAAATATTGGAGATAATTTTTCCTTCTGTAATATCTCGTCTTGTCATATTTGTTTTATTTTGAAGCTATCTCAATAGACTCATCTATGAAGCTTAATGATTCATCATTGGAGGAAGTGCGGTCACTTTGCCAGGTTTGTATTTACTATAAACATTAAGTTTAAAATGTGGTAAAGAAATTGCTTACTCTAAGATTTCATGGATTGATGGTTGAGATAGTTTTTCAATGAGTTTAGGATCTGGTGGGGGTTAAGAACTTAGAATGAAAGTAAAACCTCCTTAGTTTCCACCTACAGAGCCATATGGGTAATTCTAGATTGAGCTTGTATTCGCTTTATTATCTTATATAAATGATAACTAATTCAAAAATAGTATAAAATCTAAGTAGGAGTTTTGATTCTGGAAGCTATTGTATTCAACTCTTTTGATTGTAGTAACTGCAGCTTTCTTTTTCTTAAGCATTTTATTCAAAAAATAATAATTTTAAATAATTTACCCACCTTGGTCTCCTTCAGGTCCATTATGATTTCGCTTTTACATTCAATAATTAAATCCATCTGTGTAAGAATTAAAAATCTAAATCTATGTGATTGTTTACAACCTCTTAGCTGCTCGCTTTTCTTAATCAACCTTAGCAGCTTCTAAAGCTTTCTTGTAAATCTCTTCATCAAATACATTTTCATCGTCGCTATCTGAGTACTAATCTTGACCACCTCTTTATCCCTTATTTTTAGGACTGTCATTCTGATAATCCATATCTGCTCCTTACATGATTTCGCTGATTGTTGTATCATCCTTGAATTTTGGATGCTTCTTATTTTTAGCAAAACTGTTTTCTGGCGACTTGTTGCTGTTCATCCTACCTGTCGCTTGACCTTCATTTATTTAGTCCTACAATGGATCTTAGAGATCTTTCAAGTCTTAGTGGAATTTGTTCGATTGCAGTTTTTTAGGGCTTTTCTTGATGATATCTTGATACTGTCTCTTGATTTTGTCATCCTATAGCTTTAACTTCTTAAAAATGTTTTCTGTTACCACCACTTTATCTCTCATAAATTATGCAATCTCTTCTTATGGTGGGAGGGCAAGATCTTCAACTTCAAATGGCTTATAATCTTTGGCTAAGACAGTTGAAACTTTACCAACATGACCCACTAATAAATCAGCATTTTGATTCAGGAAACAGACTGATGTGATTGGCTCTGGAAACTTAATTTCCCTAATTAATTCTTTCTTGATATTCCATACTTTCACTAAGCCATCTTTAGCTCCTGTTACAAAAAGGCCAGAGTTGAATTTATGTTATAATCCATACTCTTCTTCTTTATATCTGTCTTTATATACTGAATGTTTTGGCAGGAAATCCAAGGACTAAAGTTCATCTTCATGCTCGTCTATCTTGTCACAACTTAATCTGTAAAGCTCTTAAAATATTAATACATATAATTATAAACTTTTTCATTTGCATTTCCTGGTACTGGGTTTTCATCCCATAAAAACATTTCAGTATCACCTGTTCTGAAACCAATGAATATCAAGTTGTTGCAAATTTTAATGTCCCCAATTGGTCTGTATATCTGAAATTGTTTGTAAATTATTCCTTTTCCGTTTTAAAATCCCCAAATCTGCAAATTATTTTTGTTATATATAAGAAATTTTACATTAAAGGAAAGTTCTTGGCAGAGTGTCACCATTTTATGGTATTGCTTAATTTCATAAATTTATTCGATGGCCTATCTATGAATTGAAAATCTTGAGTAAAATAATACAGTAATATAAAATTCATGAATCTTATAGTATTTATTATAGATTAGTTCTAAGTTATCAACTGATATAAATACAACTGTACCCTTAGATAAGCCCTTTATTGAATATTAAAATTTCGAGTTTAATGCTTACAAAAACAAGGTATTTATCACTAAAATCTACATATGACTATTCATCATAAACTCTATCTTCCTCCTTATTTAAACCCACATTTATCTCATTAAATATCTCACAATCATATCTCGGGGGAGTTGAACTTGCAAATGCCATGGAAGTAATTTATTAAGTAATGGATTTACCTTCGCTATCTTTCAGTTAATTTGGATATTGCAACTTCTCTAATATAGCTGTGTCTCTATCTATCTTATAGATACATAGAGTTCCAGATGTAAGCAAAATAAAGATTCTTTTCAAAGTCATGCAGTATGAAATGAACATGACTTCTTTGGCCGTGGGAGGTGGATAGATTGTAGATAAATTTTTACCACCTTAAAATGGCTGTTAAATTAACACTGAATTATCTTTGAAGAGAGTAAATACTGCAAAAGGCTCATTTGATTTTATGTCTGCCTCGTCATTAAAGCATTTACCAATTTTACTGTAAATAAGTTAAATTAAACTAAATTTCTTACGCTATAGCTGATCCTTGATTAGTAAAGGATAGAGCAAGATGATGTAGTTCTCCAATTTTGATAGCATCATTATAAAAACAAGCAAATATTCTCTCATTCATCATCTTAATATTATTGATCCCTGCAAGCAATTCGAAACAATAAAGCTCTTGAAATTTCTATAGATATAATCTTTAAATGATTAATTATCTTACATCAAGGCACCAAATTCTGATAGTGTTATCATTAGAAGCAGATATAAACAGAGTAGGCTGAGTAGGGTGATTGCTTAAAGAAGTTACAGTTTTAGTATGACCTCCAAAACTATGAATCAATTTTCTATGATTAATGAGTTTCCAAACAAAAATGTGTCCAAAGTATGTACTGGTTATAAAGTATCTGAATTCATCACTTAGAATCAAATCAGTGATGTAGTCCTCATAAGTAGTCAATGATTTAAACTTAAACTATATTTTTCCAGTTGATATATCGTTAAAGCAAGTCTTAAGTTATGACCATGTGAATATAATGCCTTCTTTCTCATCAACCTTTAAGCCCTTAACCCATAGAGGCATTTTTTCTAGTTTAATTTTAGGTCCTAATTTGAATTCCATAGTGTTACCTTCTGGATCAAGCAACACAGCTTACTTGGGCTCATACTTGCAAATCATTTAAAACTCAAACATAAAGCAACCATCAATTCCAGCTGTTATAAGTTTAGATTCTTTTTCATAAAAATAGGCAAAATTAATCAATCTAATCTTTAGAGGAAGTGCTTTAATGTGATGCAGATGCTCATTGAAGATATGCAATTTAAAGTCATTTGAGATAGCAAGATAGAGCTAAAATATATTTTAGAACAAATTAAAAAAGCTAAGAAAGTTACATGATATCTTGATGAATAAACTATGCATGAGATCTAATGAGATTTCGTTTCATCAAAGAAATTTACAAAAAATATTTGCTCTTCTGTTTCTGGTTTCCAAACATGCAAATTCTTCTCATTATATGAAACATAAGCCCTAGACAGTACTATTAAATCTAAATTTTTAATGACTTACTTTGTATTTGGATTCCAAAATATTGATTTAACAGCACCTCCAATATGTTTCTTATATTAAGCAACCAAGGTATGACCAAATTCCAATTTTTTAGGCAATCTTCTCTGAAACAGTTACTCTTCGGGTCTAATTATGAATTAAGTAAACATACTCTTATTTATATTACCTTAATAAATTTCGCATTTTCTCTATTTTTGACCTTGTATTTCTCTCTTTATTATTAGTTTTTCCATTTTATTTTCCTATTGTAGAGATAACTTGACCTTAAATAGCACTCTTATGTTGAACTTATGACATTTTTAAGAATAAATATTATTTTATTATTGTTTTGGATTGATTGATTATATCATTCCATTTATAAAAATTTAAATAAACTAATAAAGTATTTTAAAAAAATCCTAAAAAATAATGAAATTAAAATATCAAAATTAAATTTGTTCAGATTCCCTTCTCTAGATTACAGACAAACTATTATTATTAATTGTAGTAACATTATGTGAGTTCTATCTTAAATGTTTGATACCTGACAACGATCCAACCAATCTCCTATGTGTACTATTTGTGATACTATTGTTTTTTCCCGATTCATCTCCATAGTTATTGCTATTCTCTCTGCTTAGATTTTATGGTTGATTTATCAAAACTTTCTGATTTATAATTATTCCGCTTCCCTAACCAACTACAAAGCTACAAGCATTTATATTGATCTTGGGCTACGGACTATTCATGTTTGTTGTCATGCTTGATTTATTTGACATAACGCCACGAGAGACGCCTCTGTAATTAATTTGAGAATTATTCATGGTTGAAGATTAAGCAGTGGATTTCAACCAAATATCTGAGAAATCTTTGAAATCATTTGGGTCATTATGTCGCTGTATTTTTAAAATTTTGCACCAAAAAAATTAAATAAAACAGTTTTCTTATTCAATTACAATTAAATTGTATGTTCATACTGATTCTCTTCATAGTTAACTTTTACCTTGTCATGGGTTAATGCTATTCTCTCATAGTTTTTCTCAGTTAACCTTCACTTATTAAAGGAAATTCAATAGCCTTAGTGCTTCCACATTTAAATTGACTAAACATATAATAAAAAGTATTTATCTTACTTAACATCTATAAGCCCATTAGAATTCTTCTTAAGCAATACTTTAGATTTATAATTTTAATGATTCACACTTAGCTAGCTTTAAATTCCACTTTATGATTGTATAGAAGGCTTAATCATTGGACTATTGGGCTTAGCGGTATTAAACCCTTGATTTAAGCTTTGATTGTTTCCACCATAATTCTAATGAGACAATCCCTAACCATACTCTACAGACTGATTTTGATAAGAAACACTTCCATATCTTTAACTATTCATCAAGTGACTCTCTATAGAACCAGTCTTATGTCCTTTGGTTCTCTTTTAAATTCTTTTCGATTACTCTCGCTGAGCTTCTTCCAAAGCTTTCTTATAAATTGCTGGATTAAAAGTATGATGTTCTTAATCATCAGTCATGTACCTACTAGTCTTCTTTCTTAAAAGCTAGTGAGTTACTTTTTCATTGCTCATTTATTCAAAAGAAAACGTATTTTCACTTAAATCATTGCTTTAAGGAGAGAGTAAACCTTGAGAAAGTTTATGTTTTGCTAATATCTTTTTGCTTCTTTGCTAAGTTGTAAAACTAGCAAGTTAATTTCTTAAATCGTCCTCTTCTTACTTTAGTCTTTTGAATAAATTGTCTGTAGCAACGACTTTGATCTTCAAGAAGTCTAAATGCATAATTACTATATTTAAAGAATACTTACCATCATGCTCATTCATTATTTCCTATTGATTTTCAAATGGCTAATATTCTTTTGCATAAATAATTGACATTTTTCCTTTATGTGCAACAATTATATCTGCCGATTGATTGGCAAACACAGCTTGCGTTATTTAATCAGTAAATTTAATCTCTCTTATTAAATCCTTCTTGATATTCCACACTTTTACTATTTTATCTTATGCAACTGTCAAAAAATAACTATGAGAGTGCAATGTATCAATGCATAGTAACTTCTAGTCATGATCCTCAGATTTTTCAGTTTTGAAGAAGTTGAGTTCTCTTTGATTTACATCCCATTTAAATATTTCTGTAGTTCCTGATTCAAAACCAAAAATTAAAAAGTCATTTAACTCAACTATTTACTCAATGTTTCTCATAATGTTGATAGATTTGTATGACACTGATTTTACTTAATCGAAACCCCAGAACTAATTAAAATGACAACTTGATAAATTTTACTATTATATTAAGCTCAGAGCATATTGAAATATATATTCTTCCCTTTTAATACTCGTAGATTTGGGATATCTCCTATCTATGAATAGAAAATCTAGCATATATAAGTTCCAAGTTTTGAACATTAATGAACAGGACTGTTCCCTTACTCAATCCCTAATACATTTGAACTTAATTAAGCTTACAAATATCATGTACTCTTCGTCTGTGTTAAGAGAGTCCTCTCCATTAATATCTTAATTTTGCTGAGATAATCTTGATCTATCTCTTTATCTACTTTTAGTCATATCACTTAGCATTTCGC
>ARYC01004559.1:0-41520 GCA_000711775.1 Oxytricha trifallax | reverse complement strand
CAAATTCTATTTAATAATTTTTTATATATACAATCGTCTTTATTGGGCATAATACTTTAAAATAATATAATAAACATTTACACTTTTGTAAATAGTTGTCTTATAATATCTTAGTTAATTATGAAAATAATATATTAAAAAATTAAACAATTTCTAATTAAATTATTTAATATTTTAATGATTAACAATAGTAGATTAATTTTCTTAATCATTTAATATAAATATAATTATACCTTTAATCAAAGATTTTTATTTTTCAAATTCATTGATAATTTTATAAGTTCAATTTCTCAAAATATCACAAGAAAAAAATAATATAATTGAGATTTAGCAAACAATAGAAGCTCTATAGATTAGAGTTTGTTCAGTTTGAAAAAAAGTCAATTAAATCTCTCATTATCTTTCCAAATAAAGTTTTTAAATCCTGTTTAAAACATACTAAGTTTATTTAAAAATTTACAGAAAAAAAATGTGTAAGTATTAAATAATGATTAATAGATAAGGCTAATTTTTCTAGAAGTTTGAGGCATAATATAATCTTTAAGATTTAGAGTTATTATTTGTAACTGATTTTATCCAAGATAAGATAAAGAGGAATTATAATTTTTAATGAGATGAGTTGTGTATGGACCCTTAAAATGAAGTAATTTATATAAATTATAAATAATGAATTTAATTAATAGTGTGTTAATGAAATGGCCAAGCTATCTTACTAAAATATAAAATGAACTCATTGAATTAAAAATTCTAACTTGTATAAAATAATTTAATTAGAAATTGTTTAATTTTTTAATATATTATTTTCATAATTAACTAAGATATTATAAGACAACTATTTACAAAAGTGTAAATGTTTATTATATTATTTTAAAGTATTATGCCCAATAAAGACGATTGTAGATATAAAAAATTATTAAATAGAATTTGGGTTCGTTTGTATTAATAGATATAATAAAAATTAAATTAATGACACTCAAAAATAAAATTCATTTGTAATATTTTTCTATACAAGCATGTATCAAAAAAGTCGACGGAGGTAGTGAAGCTTATCAAATATAATAATAAATAACAGTAGCTGCCCGCAGGGCAAGATTTTTTTAAGATAGATCATGATTCAAAGCATAAGAATATGTTTTTCATATAATTTGAAAAATTTTATTATTAAGGGGGAGGGGGAGGGTCATATATTTTTCATGGGGGGGGGGTCTTGGTTATAACATATAGGTTTCTAATGACTTTTCCAAGAAATCTATGCGCGCGACCTATCAAAATAATTTTTCATATTTACCTCATGAAAATTATTAAATTTGAATAAATTTTACAAACTATTATTTATGATTATTTCATTTGTTAATTTATAAATTCATCTAATGATTAGGAGTACTAAGGTTTTAAAATGCTACAAATACAATCGTTGAGTTTCCTAATCTATAAGCGAGTATAAAATTATTTTCTTAATGTTAACAACAACTTATCCTATCTTATCATTAGACGAATTTGTAAATTTAAAAAGGAAATAATTATAAATTAAAGCAAAATTTATTTAAATTTAATTATTTTCATGAGGTTAATGTGAAATATTATTTTTATGAGACGCGAGCAAAGATTCCCACGAAAAGTCATTAGAAACCTACATAATTATTTATGACATTTAATTTAATGTTCAAATGATTTTTAGAACATATGAAATGAATTATAAAAAATTATTTACAACCCCCCCCTATAGGGGCCATTAACCATTTGTATAAAGAAGACCTTGATAATTTTCTGTTTATGACCATCTCATGTAAAAAAAGATAATACATTAAATTTTAAAATGTAACCTCCTCCATGATAATTCAGATTAGTTCCCTCAAATGATAGCCAGTCAAATTATTTTTATAAATAAGTTATATATATATTACTCTGACACATATTCTTGAATCGGTGTAAATTGTGTAATGTAACAATTTGAATTTAGCGTTTGTCCAGGCTTGTAAATAATTTATATAAAAGTAAAATTATAATTTAATACATAAAATTTCGAGTTAATAATAATAAATATTACCAGGTACACAAGATCCTACTAAATCAGAAATATGCATGTAAGTCAAATAACGCTTTTAATCACTGCCTTTAATTGTATAGAAAAATGCCTTAAACTATTGATAATAAAAATAATAAAAACAGATATTTTAAAAATAAATTGTCTTTAAGTTTAGTTCCTAATAATGAGTCGCTATTTGAATATTCGGAGGGGTTCTTAGACTGAAAAAAAGTTTAATTGCTTAATATTTATAAATCTAATATTAGTGATATTGTTTAAGATAATAATAATTGTATTATAATTTCTGACTCTCTTTAAACTTCGAAGGATCAGCTTTAATCTATCTACAAAAATTTGCATTTATTAAAGATTAAAATAACTATGAATTAAATCATGATAAAAAAATTGAAAATTATCAGAAAATAAAATATTTTGATTATCTTTACTTGTTTAAATGAAAAGTCAATTCTAGCTTAAATAAAACAAATTTTTAGAAATAAAATTTATAGGCAGAAAAGTTCCCTAACAAACTTTGGGTGTTGTAGTCAATTGCTCACTGAGGTAACAATTGCTCACTGTGCATGTCAATTGCTCACTCCAGTAACAATGCTTCCCTAAACAATTGCCTCACTCAAGTAACAAATTGCATCACTCAGTAACAATTGCGAACTATAATAATAAATTCTAATTTTATATGCGAGAGCTGTCAAAATAAATAAAAAAAGCAGGGTATTAGGGGTGCAGCGTCCAGTGGAAGGGGGTTTCGGGAAGGGCAAAGCCCTCCCCGAAAAACCCATTTGACCTCTTTTGTTTGTAAATTGATGTAATTAGTTTAAAATTTAATCGTTAAATATTCATATATTATTAATATTAAATGTCTGCTAGATATAATATTAATGGTCTTATGATTTTTGAAATTATGCTAAGTTTCTTCTCCATCGAGCTTCAAATAAATATGGTTCTATTTATTCTGGGTTTCCTGGTAATGTATTATATACATGTTTGATATGATATTTTATGACTTCCCATAACCCTTCAATTAAATTGCTATGTTCCATTGTTTTTTATATTCCGTTTTGTGATTAATGAATATGTCTTTGATGTTTCATTTCTAGTTCTTCCAATTTATTCCTATATTACTTGCCCACCCGTCTGTATGGACAATACTGTGTCTCTCGACATTTTATGCTATTAATGCTTCTAATGTTTATGTTGTCCTGTTTTGGACATTGAATATTTTACATCTTTAACTTCCTTCTTCAATTAAACCTACGATCCAAATTTATCTATCATATATTGTATCTTCTGGAAAACTATACTTTAGAGATCTATGTGTCCAAAGTGACTCGTCTACTTGGACATTGTTTTTTAATATGAAACTTTGCTATTCTATAAGCATCTTATCTTTTATGATGCTTCTTAATCTTTGATATATTTAGCTAATTGATTATCTTGTAGTCCTTAATTAATGATTATCTTAAAGGTACTTAACTGCTTCCGATATATTTACGCCAGAAGGAAAAAGATTGAATATAACTTCGTCAAAGGTTTTTAATAACATATTTGAGGGACAGTATATTTAAAGACCTTATCTTATTGATTATCTTGACCTGCACTTATATATATCACATTCATAAAGTAGACTTTCTAAACTATGATTTTGATGATAGAATTTAATAGACATCTATGCTTAGCAATGACGGCATTAAAGATTTGTCTTAATAATACCCAAGTCATTAAAGCGTTTATGTACTTATTAAGTTTCTGTTTAATATTGTGTTTACTTAACTTATGAAAAAAAAGATTCCATTTTAATATTATATTTTAACGATTAAAATTTTACACATTAAATCCATCATTTTTCTTACATAAATGGTCAAATGGGTTTTTCGGGGGAGGGCTTTGCCCTCTTCCGAAACCCCCTCCCACTAGGAGCTGACGCCCCCTAAACCCCTGCAATTACTTTTTATCGCATTGCGATTACAAGGGGCTCTGCCCCTTGTGACCCCGTTAGGGGCTGCACCCCTAAGACCCTGCTTTGTAATATATTTTCCCAGCACTCGCAACTAAAGATTGTAAATATATTATAAAGTGAGCAATTGTTACGGGAGTGAGCAATTGTTACTGGAGTGAGCAATTGTTACGTGAGTGAGCAATTGTTACTGGAGTGAGCAATTGACATGCACAGTGAGCAATTGATACCTCAGTGAGCAATTGACTACAACACCCCAAACTTTTTATCAAAATACAAGACAGAATGTCTTCTACCAAAATATTTTATACCTTAACATCGAATTATATCTCCTACATCTCCGTTGAGATATAAATAATCTAAATAATTCGAATTTATTTGAGTTACAATCATTCCATACTGTGGGATAGTACTGCTACTAAAACCTTGACTATTAAAACACCCAACAAAATGAAAAATTATCTATGTTATATTAGTGTAGTGTGAATATTTTGGCATTAAATTATTTTAAAATCGACTGAACTTTGATGCATATAATCTACAGATACTTTTAGGCCTCCTGGCATGGAAAATTTTCTTATTATGTCTGTTCCCTAAGCAGTAAACTATACAATGTGAATTTAATTTGGATCAATGAGGTCTACTCCAAAAAATAATACTTTCTCATATTTAATAAAATTATTTTACAATCCAGCTATCATATAAGGCCCGTAATGATCATCCCTGGTACAAACTGTAATCCTAAATTTCCAATTAGTATCTAGTGTTGAAAATAGCGATAAAGAACTAGCACTAAAAACCATGGTATTCACTCTGTATAAATAAAATATAAGTGGGTTTTAATTTCAAATGAATTAATAAATAAAAGTATTTAGGAATTTTAATGGACATCAATCAATAAATTTATCACCTAATAAAATAGTTAGCTTGTTCAATCAGTATAGCTGTAATGCAAATTATTCCCACCACCAAAACTCAACAATTATTTTAGAGAAATGTCTGGGACTATTATATTTGATATTTTCAAAGAAGAAACAACTTTTCCATCTGATTCGTCAATATAGTATAAAAAATAAAAGATAAGAAAGTGTATATTTTTATATTAAAATATTGTTTAGCTTACAATATTGCAGGAATACATTTGAATTTACAAAAATAATTTAGATTTATTATTTAGAATGAAAAATTATGGCAGTTATCTTTGTTATAAGATACTCAAAATGGTACTACTTTGAAAAAGAATCTAAGATTAGTTCTAAATTACAATTGACGATACCACTCTGGGGCATCCCTAGAGCCAAATAAATCAACTTTAAATTTAATTTATTTGTTTAGTTAAATTTGTTGCCAATATTAAAGTTAGGATGAGATAAAATAGTACTAACAATATTAAAGTCCAACTAATATTTAGTTTTCAATCGACCAAGTTCCATATTTGTCTATGTTTCAACAAAGTTAACTGATATAATTTTGATATTCTAATTAGTTAATTTAAATTAATTTCAAAATTTAGAATGTTTTCTTACAATAATAGCCAGAATTTAAAAATTATCACTCGGTTTTAATATGTCTAATAGTCGAATTGCTATTGCAATTTAAAAATCTATGATTAATGAATTAATTAAATTCTAAATGAATAATTAAAATTTTCATAGTTGAATCTCTAATTGTGACAGATTAAACTAGATAAGATTACGAAGCTTCAGCGTTAGGTATTTAATATTACTAAAACCATTTAATTCGATTGTATGGATTCATGTTCCAGTAGTTTCCCAAAATAGGTCTCTAATTATACATTCCTCCAAAAAGAGTATTTATATAAACATTATTTATATCCACAGCAATAGAAATAATAATAGTATCAATTATTGTGTTAAATTACAAATTAAAATTAAAATTCAATTTTTATTAGCAAAAATCTATACATCATTCAACCCTCCATTTGTGAACAAAAAGGGTAGTTGCTCATCTGTAAAACATAAATCTTACGTAATCAGTTGAGCTTATTTAATAATATATATATTTATTTATTTATTATACAATTATACTGATACATATATGTTATTTAAGTAGGAAAATCTGAATAATTACTATGATCTTGAAATAATAGTAATTGCAAAAGCTTATTTTAAATAAAATATTTAATCACTTATAAGTTTTTAAAAATTCAAATTTAAAAGTTTCTTCAATTTCCATATTATTGAAAGTTTTTTAGAATGTAAATACTATAATTATTTGCTTAGTTAATCATTTTGATAAATATTATTTAATAATTATTATAGTAATAATGTCTGTATATTTTTATTAATAATGCAGTTGAGTATCTATTTAATTATACAACTATATCTTTGTCTATTTAGTTTATAATTTATTTTTTTAAAAAAATTCAACTAACTTACATCAATATTTTATTTTAACATTTAAAATAAAATTAATACAATGATTAAAAAAATAGATTAAATCAAGATATTATATTTTTTATCGGATATTAAGAATATTTGTTCTGACCGAGACCCCCCTCTCCCCCTCTCCCCCCCTCCCCTCTCAGCCGAGACTCCTTCATCAACCGAGACTCCCTCCCCCCCTCAAACTGAGAATCCCCTTTTATTATAGTTTTTTTATGAATTTTTTTTTTACTCAGAATAATTTTCTTGCCCTTCGGGCTGATATTACTGTTAAAAATATATTTTGTTAAGTTGCTCTATGTCCGTCGACTTTTGTTTTGAACATACTCCCATAGGGAAATATTTATAATAAGGTTTAATTTTGACTATCATGATTAATAATATGATTTAATTGATAGACATAAATTTGAATTGCAAGATTTTTTATAACTTAAATCACTTACACTCTACTATATAGTAAAAATTAATATAAAAATTTTTCCTATTATTTTTAACTTCATTTAAATATAAAAACTTTTATTATTATTACTTATTTAGTTAATTACTATTAAAATCATATTTTATTCATATATATATATTTAAATGGTAATCCTTAACATAAAAAATTGTCTTTAATTTTTCAATAAACTAAGCTCAAGAAATAAGATTTTAATAGTAATTAACTAAATAAGCAATAATAATAAAAGTTTTTATATTTAAATGAAGTTAAAAATAATAGGAAAAATCTTTTTATATTAATTTTTACTATATAGTAGAGTGTAAGTGATTTAAGTTATAAAAAATCTTGAATTCAAATTTATGTCTATCAATTAAATCATATTATTAATCATGATAGTCAAAATTAAACCTTATTATAAATATTTCCCTATGGGAGTATGTTCTAAATAAAAGTCGACGGACGTAGTGGAACTTATCAAAATATATTTTTAATAGTAATATCTGCCCGAAGGGCAAGAAATTTATTCTGAGTAAAAAATAAATTCATAAAAAAACTATAATAAAAGGGGATTCTCTGTTTGAGGGGGGGAGGGGGGTCTCGGTTGAGGGGGGAGGGGAGGGGGTCTCGGTCAGAACAAATATTAACATGGGATATGAATAGCTCAATAATTATTAGATGGTTTTTAATAATCTTGTTTAAGATTTTATTACCATTTTTATTTCACTTAACTAAAAGTCTTTCTTTCATTATTTTAAGGGTATAAATTATTTTACAATTTTTTCAAAGAAAATTATTTTGTTTAAAAACTAAATTGCTAAAATTTAATTTTTTTATTCTACGAAAAATGTTACAATTTCTCATATTTCCTAAATTATTAAAGATATTCTCTTCAAAGACTTTAATTTTATTTCTTTTGGCATTTTTATCTATAATAATATATGAAATCAGAAATATAATTCAAATTATATAAGTAACTATTTGAGTATGAATATTTAATTATACTTAAATAGAATCAAATTCATCAATTGATATATCCTACAAAATAGAAATTTAATTAGCTTTAAAGTCCATATTATATGCTCCAAGATCATTATTATAAAAATAGTGAGGGCTTAATTAAATATAAAAATTCTACAATAAATAAGAATTTGATATCAAAAAGGTAAAAAGATATTTTAAGTTTATAGTTTAAAAAGAAATTTATTTATATCGATATTTTCCTTAAATAATTTATTTTTACTTAAAACTCTTAAAGAGTAATCTAATCAAAGTAAAAAAATAAAATTGCAATATCTTATACTTCTTTATTTAATTTAATTTTATATTTTATTAAGGACATTTAAAACCTTCCAGTTTATAATTTATTTTAAATAATATTATTTAATGGATCGATTGTTTAATTAAAGGAGTATTGTACTTCCTTAGTTGATTATTAATTAGCATACTTCTTTTGTTTATTTTTAGTAGCTTTTAAAGCATGCTTCTTAATTTAAATTAAATATATTTTTTGAAAAATATAAAATAATTTAAGGTGGACTATTCTGCTTAAGTAACTTATCTTTGCCTTTTCTTTAAATTAGTGAACTTTTTGTTTAGGAGTTTAATGGTGAAGATGTTCTTAACACTTTTAAATTTTACAGATTTTTTCTCGATTAATATTTTCTTCTTAGTGTATTAACAACAGAGATAATTTTAAATCTCATAAAATTATATAAGAAGACTTTATACTTATATTTCATTTAATTGTATAAAATAGAATGACTAAATTTTATGATATGAATTAATATATAATTATAGAATAAGAAGTTTAGAAAACAAATCATGAAGAATAAAAATTAAATGATATTTCACTTTATAAAATAGCTCTAAAAATTTTGAGTTTTTAATCATATTAAGCATCATAAGCAAATAGTTTAGTAGAATATTACTGACAGTAGCAAATACCATATACCATCCTATAGTTTACTTTATGTCAACATCCACAGAAGCATCACTCAAGGGAATCAGAGATAGAGAAATAAAATAAAATGTTGCTTCATTCAGGAATTCACTTATGGTATCTTTCCAATTTTCACAAGGCAAAGTCCAAGTTAAAATCATAATTTATGCTTGGTTCATTGCTAAAACTTAAAATTAAATGAGTTTATTAGCTTTAATATGTATAAGTTTAGCATTGTACTTAAAGTTGGGAATGATTCATCTATACTTAAATCCCATTAAATTATGATTAAGTTAACATCATTTTATATAGGAATTTATCAGGGCTTATCTTTAGTATTCTAGAATTAATTTAAAAATTTAAGGAAATGGAATAATCTAGGATATTTTTAGAAATTTAACATAAGCATTTGCATTGTATTATTTATCAATTTTAACAAATTAATCTTTAATTTTCTTATGTTAAAAACAGTCTAAAGTAAAAGGTCTTATTAAAATTATTATTTTCAATATTAATTGATAAAATTTCTTTCTCTTATCAGTTAATTAGTAATTTTAATCATTATTTCTTCCTCTATTTTATCAATCCTCTGTTAACCATCTTTACAGTATTGATTTCTTTATTAAATAAGTTGTTTGGCTAACTCATTTCGAATAGCAAAGGTTTGAACTCACTTAAAATTTATTATGAAATAAATCATTTTACTTTAAAATATTTATGGGAGCAAGGAAGCAGCAAAAGGTTTATTAAGAAAAGAGAGCTTACAAATGATATTACAAAAAATATCTTCATTATCTTTATATTTACCATAATTTCAATAGATTATATGAAGCAAATAAAGATGTGCTTTTGCCCATAATTTTACAACGCTTAATCTTTAATATATTATGATCTAATCTTAATATTTAGCGATAATTTATAATGTAATATTACTATTGAACCATGGATATGAATATTTGCAAAAGTGTAAACTAATCAAAAAGAAAAACTTTCCATTTTGTCATTGTAGCTTTTGCATTTAATG
Organism: Oxytricha trifallax; assembly: GCA_000711775.1. Lineage (NCBI taxonomy): Eukaryota > Ciliophora > Spirotrichea > Sporadotrichida > Oxytrichidae > Oxytricha > Oxytricha trifallax. Next base: position 31,715 of record ARYC01004559.1, on the reverse strand, counting down.
TATTATTTAAACAAAATTTGAAGCAAACTCAATCACTTACTTTATTCAAAATATTCCATTATTAAAATTTATATTAACTATTTAAATGACAAAAAATATAGACTGACACCGCAGCTTTTAGTTGGAAAGATAATCTCAATATTTCTATATTTGATAATATGAGTCTAAAATTATTTTAGAATTTTATTTGACTTAAAATTCAGCTTTATTGTTGAAATAATAATATTATATATTATTTTAATCTTACTAAGTTCACATTTAAATTTTATATTAGAAGGATTTTCTAAATAGCTTAAAAGGGACTTACAACATTAAAATTAGGCAAAAAATCATTAAATTTATTTTCTCATTTTCAATGAAAAAGATTTTTAAATGATTTCCCTTTTATAAATCAAACTACTATAAATATTGAGGTTTATACTATAGACAATTAAAATAGCATAAATCAATCTTCTTAGAAAATACATGGATCTTAATATTATAATCCACTTTGATTGTCTAAAGTAACCTGAGAATAATTAAAACCCCAAAACCACTTATTGAGGTTTATAAGTGCTTTGATTTTGTTAGAGTTTGGGATTATTAATAGGTTTTAATGTTAAATTTATAGTAAGTGTATTTAATTAAATCACTCAAAATGCACTTTTGGATCATGTGGAAGAGGTCTTTAGTTTATTTCACTCAACCACTATTCTATCTGCTCTATTGATATTTCTGATCGTGGGTTTACTTACTCTGCTATCTATCTCATTGCTTGAGATACTCTTGTTTTATCTATAAATTGCTTTATTCTTTGCTTCGCATCATTTTTACACTTTGTTGAATTGTAATCGTTGCGAGGCATATCTCATTCTATCATTATTGCTACCACTGCCCACAAATCCCATTGAAAGTCTCGATCTCTCCAGTCTTCTCTTTCTGGATAATAACCTGGAGTTCCCATTACAATTCCTAGCTTTGATACTTCCACCCTTAATGCTTTGTTGAAGTCAATAATTGTCCCTCTTACAGGTGAAAAGTTTATCATAATATTCTTACTGTGAACACAGCCTAACTTATATAGCTCTCTTATTCCTTCTAAGGTTTAAGATGCTATCAAAGCAGGCTACTTATGATTCCTTTGATCACTAATGAAATCTCTGAGGGCCATTTCATAGAGTGGGAGTCTGAAAGCAGCATGATCCTTGACAAGGAGGACAGCATCCAGCTTGATTAAGTGCTTACACTCTTTAAATTTTGCTTGAGCAAGTACTTGATGCTCGTTAGTAAACTCCATCTAATATTTATCATCACTTAAGAGATAGTTGAAAGGATAAACCTTATAAGCATATTGATGATCATTGATAACATTATTATCAAGGTAGTCCTCTAGAATTAGATATATTTAAAGAGAAGTATCTAAATCTATCTTCGCAAGATCTGGTATTTTCTTGTAATGAATTTATAGATCATGATTTTGTGATTTCAGATGTAAGTTGGTTGCGTACTTTACTTACGTATTCTATCTCTCTAGTTTATTCAGGCACTGCCACTTTTTAATATTCCCTCGCTTTTCTTTTGTTGAGAAGCTTCAGCTCAACTTATTGCTTTTCAATTTCTATGTCTTTCTTGTGAGCTTTTAAAAGATGTTTCTTCAAGTCACTTATATTGGAGTATTGCTTATGCCATTCAAAGCAATCATACCCCATCAGTTTTGTCATGCTCTGAGTATACAGTAGGCTTGGCTTCTCTATGCTCCTTCAGTTGTCTATGCCAGCTTGATTTATGAGCTAAATCTCTCACATTGCTCACAAAAATACACTTTAACTTCTTCAGTTTGTCAAGGAATTTTATTATTTACTTTCTCCAACTCTCTAACAGCGACACACTTATTCGCCATTTAATTTCAATTTTAATAACAGAGACCTCATGTGATAGCTCTGGTAGTTCTTTATGAGACTTCATCTCACAGCTTTCATACTTTTTATTTCTTCCAAAGGTAAGTCTCATTAAGTTTGATGGAAGTGTTATTGTTTTTCTTAAAATGTTAGCGCTCATATTTAAATTTGAATTTAAAATTATAAAAACTGCCTCTATAACTCCAAGTTCATGTGAGATCTTTGGAAGCCTACAAGTTACAAAGGATTATAGTATTCGAGAAGAAAAACGAGCACTTAAAGACAATCCAGCTCTAAATCTAGGTGAGAAAGTAACCATTTTTACTATCAATTATAAGTTGATTATAGCACGTACTCAAAACCCCAAAACCCCTTAGTGAGGTTTATAAGTGCTTTGATTTGTAGGGTATTGTTGGGGTCTTATTGGGGTTTGTAGAGAAAATGCAGGTTTTTTGTGAATTTAATGAATATTTAATGAGTATTATTGTATTTAATTCAAACAAATTTTATCTGCTTATCTTTGTGGTACCTCTTGAATCTAGCACTCTTGAGTGCTTCATGTATGTCTTCTAGCGATTATCTTGGATAAGCTGGAGCTCTCACGATTATCATCTCTACAAGCTTCTTGATTTCATTGCAGACATCTTCCTGTTGTATATGTTTAGAAGCCAAACTTATTGATTATTTTTCGTGCTTTGTTCCAAAGTAAGACATATTTTCCATATCGCACTCTAAGATTATGGCAGCAACTGCCCATACATCCCATTAAACAGAGCCATTAGTCCACTTCTCCCTGATTGGAAAGTATCCTGGAGTGCCAAGCACCTTAGCCAAAGTCACAATTTCTTATCTTATTGCTCTATTGAAATCAATGACTACAATTTCTAAAGGACAGAGATTTAACATAACATTTTCAGGCTTCAAATCTCTATGTACATACCCAAGTTCATGGAGCTCTTAAACACCCTTAATCATTTCTGACAGTATCTCATTTAAATCATCTGGGTATCTATTATGATAGAGATACTCTCTTAAAGTCATTTCAAACTTTTTCAGTCATAATGCAACAAAGCCATGCCCAAGAATAACTCCATCAAGTCTAAGCAAGTTCTTAAACTATTTTTTCTAAGCCTCCCTCAGTATTATGTATTCATTTGCAAATTCATTTTGATACTGCTCATTTTTAATGAGATACTTGAAAGGATATACTTTGTAAGCATACTCATCAACCACTATCAGCTTAGCCTTGTTTGGTAAGTCAAAATACAAGTAATTTTCAATACAGCTTTCAATATCAATTGCATTCAATGCAGGTATATACATAGCTCTCTCTTAAATACATGCTATAAGAGTACCATTTGCTGGCTGATTCATTGATTCAAAACGCTTCTGCCTCTTGAGCCTTTCCTCCTGTTCTCTTTATGACTCAAGAGAATTATTTTTTCTTTTTAGCAGGTATAAGCTTTTAAGTTTCTTTATCTTTAATTAGGAATTCACTTAAGTGGTGCTTTTGCATATGCCTCTTTACTTTGGCTGAGTGAGTATAAGACTTCATGCATGTTGTGCATTGGTACCTTCCATCCACTTTGTCATGTTTAAAATAGATCTTGGCTTTGCCAGAATGTACTTCTTTAATGTGCCTCTTCAAGCTCGACTCAGTTGAGAAGAAATTTTAGCAGTCTTCACATTAAAATGTTTTAATTTTTTCAATTGGTTGCTGTTCCTTATCTTCCTCAACCAATTCAACTTATATTTAAACTCCTATCTCTGCACTCTACTTCTTGTTTTAAACTTATATTTTAAAGACCTCAGCTTCAAACTCTAGAGCTCTTAGCTCAACCTCCTTTTCAATATAAATTACTTCTGGTTTCTTGGAGGAGCCAAAGTTGAGTAATGATTGACCTGTTCCAAGAGAAACTGCCTTACGATTTAAGTTGGACGCCATGTTTAAATTCAAATTTAAATTTCTATTATAAAGCTCTAATAACTATTCTGGCTATAGTCACTCTGTATAGGAGTTGATACGACAACAATTATGGTTGAATATAAGGTGTTAGAGATCATATTTATGCTTAGTTTATAAATATAATTTTTCTAATTTCATACTTAATAATTTCGATTTAGGTACCAACCAAGTATAAAATCGAGTTGGTACTGGTACCAATTAGGTTTTGAACCATTTTGGAACTTTTCCATTAAAACCTCATTAGTTTAAAACTTTGTACTAATTAAGTTTTGGTACTATTATATTGGTACCAATTAAATTTAAACGAATTTAGTACCGGTACTAATTAAGTTTAAACAAATTTAGTACTAATTTAATGGAACTAAATTGATAATAATGGAGCTCCATCTCTAAAGTTTTATACAGCTTCTGCCAGCTTTCTCCACGTATCCTTACCAGGTTGACCTCCTATAAGATGCCCATATTTAATACTAAGATTTTTAATAGTAGGATCCAGAACTCTATATATTGTAATTTGAAATTCAATAAGAAGAGAAGGAACAAGGATGGAATCTATAAGTACTGCAATGAAGAGGCTTGAAGCTTAAGAAATGATCTCAAGATTTAGAAGCAAGGAAGATCTCTATCGATACCTCACTTAGCATGGTAAGCATGTGACATATACTTAATCATATACTATAGTGGGTTTATTCCTTCCAACGATGGAAGGTACCAAAATTTCATTCTTAAAAGCTATACTCTGCGATGAGAAGAAAGCCTTTTAAAACAATGAAATAAAGTTGGTAGATATACCAAACTACCCAGAGATTTCAGTCACTAATCTCTACGAGGATGCGATGAATGATGAAGAGTTGGTTGTTTATCTTCCTACCAAGAAACAACTCTCCAACAAGCTTCCAGAAAGGAGCTTCTTCTTTGGTGTTCTTGGCACTTTAAGAGAGTTATCTCAAAGAGATCATTGAAGAAGCTCACAAAAAACGCTACTCTATTTCTCCTGAAGATTAAAAGAAGCAAGGCATTCTAATAAGATCAGCTTGGCTAGAGGAACTTAAGAAGCATCCTTATCTTTCAAGTAATCTTTGACAAATAACTTTGTAGGAAAATCTGGGACTGGCATATATCTTATGAAAGAGCATGCAAAGGCTCACAGAGAAAGAAAGTCACAGACAATTTATGAGGTGAGCAAGAGGCTTTATAAAGATGTCTAAAAAACCATATGAAATGAACATAGATGCAGGTGCTGGCACTAAGAGAAGAAACATGGGCCCAGGCAAGCCATAAGAAGAGGAGAAGAAAGAGAAGCCAAATCCCTTTCTGGGTTAATTTTATATGTGAATATATTCATTCGTTTAAATCTAAAACTTATTTATAAATATCATTCTTCCCTCTCTAGCACAAATTGTTGTCTTATTTATGCTCACTCTCTTACAGCTGCTTTGAATTAAGTCAACTGTATCGATGGGCAAGTCATGCATAAGATGATACAGCAGCAGCTTCTTGTAGTGAGTCTTGATTTAACTCCAGTAGAATTCAATTCCATTAAATTAGGGGCTATAAGGAACGTTGTATACAGGAGTTATGTTTAACTCTTCATAAGCTTTCTTAGACTCCTTAGTCTTATGAACTGAAAGGTTATCAACAAACAGGATGATCTCTTGGTTACTATACTTCTCTCTGAGTTTATGTAGGAACTCTATATACTACTCTCGCTTAATAGAGCGAGGGTGAATCACATAACTCTCTAAGCCTGAATCTTCACTTATACCAGCTAATATTGCATGGGTGACTACCTTCACTTTTTAGTCATAAACTTCTATATTATCATACTTCTTATACCAAGACTTATTAATAAAAGTGTTGAAGGTGAATACAGCTTCATCAGCGTGTATGAACTTTATGTTATTAGTAATAGCCCTCTGCATTTAATCATATATATATTTTAAATTATTACTATAAAATGGCACTGTAAAATCAATCACTCTCTTCACTCTGTTGACAGTCTTGATAGTAATACCATTTCTTCTATAAATATTGGCTATAGTCTAAGGAGAGATACGCATGTCAGGACACTTGCGATGAAACATCACAGCTCGTTAGTCTAATGGAAAGTGTGCCCAATACTTCAACGTCTTCGAGTCGCAGAGGTAGTCAATATGGTGCTGTGAGAACTTTTGTTTTCTTGCAGGATGCTTTCAAGTGCCTGAATTAAAATGGTAAACAGCTAATATGCAGTGATACCTAACAGTAGAGGCACTCTTGTGTAAGAGCTTTGCTATAGCTGCATAATTCAGTACTGGTTTGACTTAATCTATATTAATACTCGTACCATACCTAAGCTTAAGCAGTAATCTAAATATTTTCATCATATATAGACCCTAAATTTCGCTAATTTCTATTTCTCATATTGCAAATTGGCCTAATTTCTCTACTAACCCCAATAAGACCCCAGCAATACCCTACAAATCAAAGCACTTATAAACCTCACTAAGGGGTTTTGGGGTTTTGACTGCTTGAGGAGGTATTTTGTTATTTAATTTAAGGTGCTTCTAATTAAGTACTAGCATTAATAAAAAATCCTAATTAAGTACTAGCATTTTAGGAGCTGCTCCTAATTAAGTACGTACCAATTTAAATTTAAAAATATAGAACTAGTAGAAATTTATATCAATCTCTCAAGTTTGAAACCAGTTCTCATAACCTTCTCTATATCCTTCTTAGAGGTTGACCTCCTATAAGATGCCCATATTTAATAGTAAGTTTTACAGAGGTATATAATTAAAATAAATAAACTTAAATTTTAATATCATTTCTTAGATCTGTAAACAAGATGGAGTCAATGAATGATGCAATAAAAGAGTGCAAGCACAAGAATTGATTCAAAGATTTAGAAGCAAGGAGGATTTGCATCGCTACCTGGTGCAGCAAGATAATGAACTCAAGCAATTCATCTTGATTTTGTAGTTAATTTTTTTCTGACAATGATGGAAGGTGCTAAAATTTCATTTCTAAGTGCGATACACTGAGAAGAGAAGAAAGCATTGAAAAATTAACTTATATGATGATGCTATGAATGACCCAGATGTTTCGCAGTACCTGCCTACAAAAAAGCCTTTGTCAAATAAACTAACTGAAAGAAACTATTTCTTTGGCATACTTGCAACAATAAGAGGTAATTAATTTAAAGAAATTATTAAAGAATCTCATAAGAAAAGGTACAGCATCATTTCAGAAGATAAGGACAAATAAGTTATCAAGATAATTGAGAGCTGCAGAAGCACCCTTATATTTCAAGTAAGATTTGTAGTTTTACTCTATAAAAAATCTGGCACTTGCATCTTCTTGATGAAGGAATAGAGCAAGCATCACAGAGAGCGAAAGTCGCAGGCAAAGCATGAAGTTAGCAAAAGATTTTATTCTATATTTAACCACCAGATTAAATGAACATGGATGCAAGAGCTAGCAGTAAAAGAAGAAACGTTGGAGTAGGTAAGCAAGTAGAAGAAGAAAAGAAAGAGAAGTAAGCTCTCTCGAAAGAAATTTAAATGGGACTTATTTCTTTATTAACTTAACTCTAAACTTATTTATATACATTCTATAAGAACCATCACATTTTAAAAAGTAAGTTTTTTAAGGAATTTAAATATATCTCAAGAGAATTTTCTGGGTGCCAACAACTTCTAGAAGAAATTGGTCTTGTCATGATATTGATAATTAACACTTGTAAATTCATGATTCAAGATTAACTTTTAAGCTTACCTTAATTATTTTAGGAACTGTTTAAAGTAAAAACTGCCTGGACTTTATTGATTCACTCTCCCTTCTTTAGCACAATTTAAAGCTTATTAATTATCTACTCTCTTCGCTGAACTTTTAATGAAGTTGACTGTATCGATAAGTATATCATGAATCAAGTGGTAAAGCAGCAGTTTCTTGTAATAACCTTTTAATATACCCCAGTAGAACTCAATGCCATTAAACTATGGACTGTAAGCTACGTTGAACACTAGTGTTATTCTAAGTTGTTCATAACTCTTCCTTGTTTCTTTTGTCTTATGGACAGAAAGATTATCAACGAATAGAAAAATCTCTTATAGGGTACTTTTCTCTCAGCTGCTCTAAGAACTTAATATACTGCTCTGTCTTAATAGAGCGAGGATGAATAGCATAAGTTTCCAAACCAGCATCCTCGCTAATACCTCCAAGAATTGCCATTGTTTATACCTTGACTTTCTAGTCATATACTTCTATGTTGATTTGCCTCTTATACCAATACTTCTAGATGAAAGAGTTGAAGGTAAACACAGCCTCGTCAGCATGCATAAACTTAATATTATTCTATTGAGCTCTCTGCATTCAATGTAATTTTTATTAAAACTTTTGTCAATACATATAATTAAAGTATTGCAACAAAATGAAGTGTTCTACTGAGCAGAAAGAGCTGTTAGAAAAGGAAACCCTGGAACCCCTAAAAGTAAATGGCATTATTTTATGAATAATCGGATTATTGCAAATACAAAGTAATAATGTTCATTATGATTATGCGGCAAGAAGCAGATCCATAAAGGTTTTGCGGATTCATGCATATATTTAAGTTAATCAAAAAGACTCTTTAAAATATGTAAAGAGAAAAATTAAAGATATTTATAGAGTTTCAGTTAATAAGAAGAGTTATTAATATAGTAATAATATTTAATAAAAAATGATTTTAATAAAAAACTTATTAATTTAATTACAAATATAATTTAGGTTATTGCTGCAAAATGGCAGAGTGAAATCAATCACTCTCTTGATACGATTCACACCTTTGTAAAAGATACCATTTCGTTTATAGATTTTTGCAACAGATTATGCAGAGATCTTCAACTGAGGTAACTTGTGGTGAAACATAGTAGCTAGTTAGTCGTGAGAGAAGTGAGCCTAATTAATTCAAAGTTTTTTCATTGAAAAGATAGTGAATATGCTTCTAAAGAAACTTTGATTTTATCTTAGGCATAGAATTCAGCTAAAATTACTTTAATTATACAGTTATTAGGCAGTGGGAACGAACAGTTGATGGAATTCGCTTTAAGAGTAGTGCTCTAGACTTATAGTTCAGTACTGCTTTTACTTATTCACTATGTGTATCACATTCATAACGTAGTTTAAACACTAAATCTATATCAATCCCTCACAAGTTCCCTACAAATCAAAACACTTATAAACCTCATTAAGGGGCTTTGAGGTTTTGAATGAACCAAAAGCTGTAATGAAACTTTTATCATTAAATTTCGCAAAATTGTTTGTCAACAAATAAATGAAATACATTGGCACAATAAATACAACTATTCCAAACATTATTGTGGTCAATGAGTTACCAAGATTGTTTTCCAATTAACTTTCTATCTAGAAACACAAGACTTAGAAATATAAGAAAATTACTGTTTTGTATGAGAGAAAAGTTGAAAAACACATGCAAAGAAATCCTTTCTAGAATGTTTGAATTAATGACCCATAAAATAACTTTGTCTTCACATTTTAAATGGTGTTTTGAATTCTATAAAATTCAGAGAAAGTAAATTATCTTACGGTTTACATTTATTTCTGAATTTAAATAGCAGGTAAACAATCAAGAATACAATTGATATAAAAAATAAAAGCAAAACAACTGAACCAATATTCACAAGGATAGAATCAGAACCATATCCCATAATATTAGTTTTTGTTTGCTTTTTCGATTCTTTTGAAGGAAATACCACATCAAGAATTTCTTTGACATATTCCTTTGGAATTAAGTTTAGATTAGAAATTGCAATAAATGCTTTCATAACTTCTATAGCATGACTTGGGATGTAAATGTTTAACAGAGGTAAATGAGTAATTAATTGCAATGTAGTGACTAAATTCCAAAGACTTTTCATTGATATATTTAGAAAAAAGCTTAGTCCAGTATTAGACAAAATAGCTACTATAATCACAGCTCCAGCTGTTCCCAAAGCTCCTGAAAGCAATTTCATAATACCTAAAAAATATGAATGATTGTATAAATTACTTGAATCAGGAATTTATGGAGGCACTAATTGGGAAACAGAAAAGGACTCGAAAGTAGTTGATGTGTCATCATTTGAACTTTTGAAAAGAGCTGGTCTCACATTTGCAAGTAAATTGTCATACTCCTAAAAAAAATTATACTTATTGATTTCATTATTGTGAAGTAAAAGTTTTTTTGAAAAAATCAAGTAATTTTTAAGTATCAACTTTTTAAATAATAGCTTGTCATGTAATGTATTAATTTATTAAAATTTATTTTTTTCAATTTAGAGTATAAACATTTACCAATTCTTAAATACTTTACTCTAGGAGACATAAGAAGGATCGTTGAATTCAAGCTGAATTTACATAGATTTATCACTGATTTTTATTACACTCCAGCTTTTAATAATTGGTTTTTTGTCTAAATATTCTGCTTCGTAAGGAAATAGTAAAAGGTCTAATAATTTCTAGGATTTAATGAGTTATGCATTAGAGACAAATTTATATGAAGAATCATGTTTCAATGTAACTACTCCCTCATTTGTAATTTCTGAGATTTCTAACTTGTAAATCTCATTTAAGTCATCGTTAACTTAAATAAAATTAAATAAGTACTTATATTTGTGATGGCTATGCAGGAGGATTTGAATCAACTACTGTCAGTTTAAAAGAGTACTTTGTTAATTTATAATTAAATATTAATATTAATTAAAGTTATAATGTCAAGTATTTAGACAATTCTATTATTCAATTATTTTAAGTTGATTTAGGTTAAATGTATAAATCTGTTAAAGTAACCTAAATTGAATAAACACCAACATTTTTATTTAAAGGCTACACTTCTAATCCAAGAATTAATTATAAAAATTTATTTTTAGAATTGATGATGAAGTGACGAATAGTAATAATATTTTTATATGAAAAAAAATTAAAATACTGTAGCAGCTCCAAAGTGAAATTCAGGCGCATACATATTTCCATCATCGTCTTTAGAAGCAGGAAATTTAATCTACTATTTTCCTTTTTAAACATCTATTGTAATGTCAGCTAATTCAGCTGTGAAAATAGGGGCTGAATTATAAATTTAAATTATTTTGTATTATGCAACATTAATTTTTTTAATTTTGATATTTTATAACTTTTATTTATAAAATTCTTAGGAAGATTGAAAGAATTTGAGGTAACTTCAACAGTAAGGTCAAATGTTTTCTAAAATTATTCAGCAAAGGTGTTACAAATAAGAAATATATTTAAAAATTATTTCTAAAAAATTATAACTTAGAAATATACTAAAACCTAAAATGTGTACAAACCTTAATCTCCTGGATCGTCAGAGTAGAGCGAATATATTTTCTTGCTCTCATCATATTTCATTAGAGAGGGAAGGGCTCGATCAAATATAACTTTAGAAATTTGAACAAGACATTTGTATGTTGGGTCATATAGATTATAATTTTAAATTAAAATAGAGTGAATTTGTTGAAATCAAAAGTAAGAATATCCTAGCCAATTACATAATACATTTTATCGAAGGTGCTATACTTCGTAATTTCCTTGGCATATTTCATGCAGATATGAGTGAAATAGACATTATACTTAAAACTAGAATCAGTTTCATAGAGAGTGTTGTCAATTTTAAATTATAAAGTAACTCTGAATTAATAGGTATTCCAGAGCATTGCTGGTCGATTTTCATTAACGAGAACATTAATTCCTGTATTCTAGGTTACTTAAGGATAAAAATTTGAGGATATTGTTGGGGTAGTAAACGCATTTGTAGCGTTATTAAGTTGATCTAAACTCATTGGAAATGTAAAAGTCTTGCCACTATCTAGACAGCCTTTAAAATTGACAGCAATTTTAATTGGACAGGGAAATCCTAAAATACATTCAAATGGAGTTGAAACTGGAATATACTCAAAAGTTAATTTCCCTCCAACAACATTAGATTTAGAAGTATCTGTAGTTTGTGAGTATCTTAAATCTCCTTAAATCTAAAAAATTATTAATTTAAAACATTTTAATCTGCAAAACTCCATCTTCATCTGTAACCCCTGTTGGTAAATTTGGAGCGATATCTGTAATGTATGTTATAGAAGTGTTAGATTTTTAATAAGAACTTAAATAGTCCAGAACAAAATTGTTCCCTGTGCCAAAAACATTTAAGTAATAATCAGTTGGCTCACTTGTTGTCAAAAACCCAACATCCTTTTATCCTGTCTTTTTATAGACGCCTACTCCAACAAAATATATTGGTCCCATTTCAATTTATTCAAACAAATATTCTGAAATTGGTGCATAATTGATTCCCATAGATTGAGAATTCAAAGTCCCGGTCATAGTAGTTAATTTTAAGTTTTTAACTTTAAGCAAGTCCAAGGTTTACAATCCATTCGTGTCCAAAACTCTAAAGAATTAAATGTATCAATTTTTTTAATAAATATATTAGAAGGCATAAGTGAAATCATTCGAAATGTCTCGATAAATACCCAAACACCTAAATTATCTTGTGCTTGTCTCTGTTCTGTAATAAAACCCCATATCTGAAGTTCTTGACTCTCTATACATAAAACCATAGTGAATTTAGTTGGAGGATGTTAGATCAAATGTGGATAAACAGCCATATATTTCAGATGAGCCAAAGAATAATAAATGTTCGATTTGAAATTAATGGTTGTTTGGAGTATCATAAAGCCTTATATCTGTTATAATATATAATAAAATAAGATAATATTGCTATATGCTAATTATTATTGATAAATTAAGATATATTCATTTTTCATGCAAAAGAAAATGAGAAAAAAATAAAAAAATTTAATTAATCAAACATTTGTAATTAATTTATTTAACCTGAGAAATATTGATTTTACTATCTAAATATTTTAATTAAAAAGTAAAACTGGATTTATTAGCAATAATATTTAAATTATTAATGAAAACTTTAAAAATTACATAAATTTTAATTGTTTATTGAAGAAAATTATATTCAATGTCATTAAAAAATTATTTCAGCTTATTTCATTTAATACAATTACACTAGAACATTTTTTATATTACTGTCTTTAAATTGTTTTAAAAAAATTTAATTATATATCTGTAAATTAATTCAAAATTTAATACAGTTAAAATTAAAAAACTTATTATTTTATTAAGGCAATTATACAATAATGTTGTTTGATGAGTAGGATTCACATCCCCGTCATAAAATGCAATTTAATTTGTTGTTCCTTATATGAATCCCGCCATAAACATTGGTTATTAACTGTTGTCAACACAAGCTGCTGTTATTATCATTTTTAAGTTAGATGCATATATATTCATGGAACTAAAGTCAGGTGAAATTTAGAAAAAATAAATATTATTAGTATTTTAAAAATAATTATAAATGCAATGCAAAAAGTAATCAAATAATCATAATTAAAGATAAATAAAGCTTAGAAATTAAATATTAAATTACAAAAAAAACTCTAAATAAAAATAATAATGATATTTTGAATTCTTAATATAAACATTATTTTATAAAAAATTTTTATTGATAATTTTTTGGAAAAATATGGCAATGTTAAATATTAATTCAATCAATTTAAAAATGTATTTCATTTATTTTAATTAATAATTAACTAAAAATGTTATTTTATTCTGCTAATTCTATATACAAAGAAATTGCCGTTTTAATCTGAAAGAAACGACCAGATACCGTTTCCATTACCGTTGCTTACAAACCTTCGCAATGAGTGGAAAGGGCTTGTAATACCAATAATTTTCCTGGAAAGGAAAATTTCTGCTGAAGATTCATCTACTATAGCAATGACTAATTTGTTGTCATTTGCACAATAAAATTTTACAATTTTTATGAAATATAAATCTTTGCAGAAGCTTTATCATTAGTTATCATAATCATAATTCTCTGTTGCTGATCTCTAAGTGCCATCGAAGAAACTCTGTATGCGTTGATGGTGTGATCTATCCCTGCGATTGAATAGTACTTAAACCATTTAACTCTGTTTAAGTCACCAGAGTTCCAATAAAAGCTTTATTTATAAACGATGAAATTAAATTTATTTAATTACTTAATTACACTAAGTTTAATTGCCTAGAGCAGGATAGTTTCCATATATTCCACCAAACAATATATTTATCTTAGCAATATTTAATTCCACAGTAAATATCTCAAAACTCATTTAGTAGTTTGATTGAGTTTTTGATTGATAAAAGTAGACAATTAACGCATACTTTATTAAAGTTTTAATAGTGTTTATGTAGGGGTTGTAGTTTTAAGTATCAGTAAATTTAAGAGTTTAAATTCGAGATTTAGTGCCAATATATAACAGTAAGTATATAGATATGCTGTTTAAATCGCTTTATGGATATGACGGTTATAGTGATCAATTAAAACCTGTTTAATATTACACTTCTATACCAAGCAGCTTCTTAATTTAAGTGATACTCGAAACCCTTAAACCCCTTAATGAGGTTTATAAGTGCTTTGATTTGTAGGGAGTTTGTTTGGGGTTGGGGTTATTTATTAAATGGGAGACAAAAAGTAATAAGGTTTTGGGATCTTTCTCTTATAAAGAGTGCATAGATTTCGTGTTTAAACTGCAATATGGATGCGATATATAGATATAGTGAATAAATCAAACCAGTACTTAATTATGAGCCAAAAGCACTGATCTTAAAGTGAAGTCCATCAACTATTTTCCCCACTGCCTTATGGCAGTATAACTAAAGCAATAAATAGCTGAATTATCAGCCCAAGAGGAAGTCAAAGTTTCTATAGAGGCATTTTGACTACTTTATCAATGAAATAAATTTAAAGTATTGGGCTCATTTTTCTCTTGACCAACGAGCTACTATGTTTCACCGCCAGTTCCTTGAGTTGAAGATCTCTGTATAATCTGTTGCTAACATTTATAAACAGAATGGTGTCTATTAAAAAGGTGTAAATCTATCAAGAGAGTAATTGATTTCACTCTGCCATTTTACAACAACAAATTAAATTATATTTATAATTAAATGCAGAGAGCCTAATAGAATAATTTTAAGTTTATACATGCTGACGAGGCTGTGTTTACCTTCAACACTTTAAACTAGGAGTATTGGGATAAGAGACATAATAATATGGAGGTATATGATCAGAAAGTTAAGGTATAAACAATGGCAATCCTTGGAGGTATCAGCAAGGATGCTGGTTTGGAAACTTATGTTTTTCATCCTCGCTCAATCAAGACAGAGCAGTATACTATGTTCTCAGAGCAGCTAAGAGAAAAGTACCCTGAATAAGAGATTATATTATTCGTTGATAATCTCTCTGTTCATAAGACAAAAGAAACCAGGAAGAGTTATTAACAACATAGAATAACGCCAGTGTTCAACGTACCTTACAGTCCTAAGTTTAATGAAATTGAGTTCTAATGGGGTCTACTAAAAGGTCATTACAAGAAACTGCTGCTATACCACTTGATGCATGATTTACCAATCGATACTGTCGATTATATAAAAAGTTCAGCTAAGAGAATTGAAAATTAGTTGGTATAAAAGTGTGCTAAAGAAGGGAGAGTGACTGTATATAAATAAGTTTTGTAGTTAAGTTAATGAATATATAAGTCACATTTAAAATTCTTTAGAGGGAGCTGGCTTATCATTCTTTTCTTCTACTTATTGCTTCCCTCCTCCTAAGTTTCTTCTCTTGCTGCCAACTCCTAGATCTATGTTCATTGACTCTGGAGGCTAAATATTTGAATAAAGTCTCTTGCTAACTTCAAACTTTGTCTGCGACTTTCGCTCTCTGTGAACATTGCTCCATTCCTTCATCAAGTAGATGCCAGTACCTGATTTTTCTAAAGAGTTAAACTACAAATCTTACTTGAAATATAAGGGTGCTTCTGCAGCACTGACAGCCAGCTCTCACTTATCTTGATCCCTTGTTATCATTTTCTTCTGAAGAGATGCTCTACCTTTTCTTTTGAGATTCTTGAATAATTTCTTTTAAGTAATCTCCTTTGATTGTTGCAAGTATACCAAAGAAATAGTTTCTTTCAGGTAGTATATTTGAAAGATGTTTCTTAGTTGGCAGGTACTTCGAAACATCTGGGTCATTCATAGCATCATCATTTAAGTTAGTCATTGAGATTTCTAGATAGTTTGGAAAATCTTTAAATTTTACATTTTAAGTTTTCAAAGCTTTCTTCTCTATACAGCGTATCGCTCTTAGAAATGAAATTTTAGTACCTTCCATCGTTGGTAGAAACAAACCAACTGCATAATAATTTTTTCCTTCTCCTTATATAATAAATGACTTATAATAAACTCAAGATTAAAGGATATCAAATCAACTAACTACCTCTTGTTCTTATAATATATAAAAAGATATTGAAAAACTGCACACCTAAGGATATGGTGATATAGACTTGAAGCTTGAAAATACTAGGCTTGATTTTTCACCTCTCAAACTAATAATAATTGATTTCTATAGTATATAGGGTTGAGGCTTTTGGATTTGGCAACGTATATGATATTTCAGAATGCTTTATAGAAGAGAGTGGGATATTTTCGCTTTAGAAGCAATATATGGAAAATGCGATACGCCAAGAAATATTTAATACAGCTGTTTAGATAAACAAATTAAAGTAGAGAAATACAGCAGTATCCTTAATTCATCAAGATCAAGATAATATATATATATATATATGCCTAAGTAAATAATCATAAAACTAAGTCATATAACAGAACAATCAATCGACTAAATTATTAGTTGAATAGGATAAATTGAGTTTAAAAGTTAGCTAATGATGTGAAAGGACTTTTTGAAATATTAACACACTAATGTAATTACATTTAAAACCATAATCACTTGTAAAATCATATTAATCCTTAATAAAGTATGCCTTTATAGTCTACTTTTATCGATGAGAAACTCAATTAAACTAATGTAAGGGTTTTGGGAGTTTAGTGTATAGTCTAAAATCTTGTGTATTATCAAAATTAATTATATTAAAATATATTTGCATAGATATTTATTTTATTTTAAGCAATACTATCTTAAAAATAAAGCGGCATCTAAAACAAAATGAACAAATTTATTATTTCTTTAAGAACTTATAATTCATATTCTATTTTTGATTTTTAACAATAAAATAATTAATTTATTCACCTGAAGCTATTTAATTATAGTTATCAGGAAAACACTAGTCTTGTGTGAGCAAATTAGCAATCTAAACCCAACTGATCATTAAGATTATAATCATTCTCGATTTTGAGCAAATTATTTTATTTGGGGTATTTTTATTTTGGGGATAAATATCTTAATTCAAGTCCATTTTAGTAATGCTTGAGGATTCTATCTATATAATAATAAAAATTGTTTATATTAATATGTTTACGTTTTTTAAGCATATATTATGTAATTTAATTATTGAAGTTTCATCAAAACTAAATTATTAACAAGTGTATACTCTTGAATATAGTATTTAAATTAAACATTTAAGGAAACTCAGAATTAATTATGAATTAATAATTGAATAAATGATAATTTAATTTATTGATTGATTAAATTTTATGATTGAAAAACCTATCTTTTATGGATGGTTTGATTAAAGATAAGCTTAATATTTAAAAAGTATAGAATATTGCCTAAGTTTAATCATTTAAAAAAAACTAATGCTTGATAAAAGTTTTATGTTCACTGTTTCATTTGATTACATATTTCTAATAAATTATGTTTTAATAGTCTCAAATTAAATTAAGAACATACTTTACTATCTATTTTGTAAAAATATTATTAAGATGCATTAATATTTGCAATATTCTTATGAAACTTAATTTAAAATACATTCATATTAGTGAATAGAATTTTTTAAAAGTAATTCTGATACCTGGATGTTCTGACCAACACCCGATCCCCCCGTATTTTCCTACTTGGTAGTACCCCCTAAAATACTCCATTTCATATCAAATTCAGGGTTTAAATTAGTTTTCTTCTTGACATTTCTCTATATCAAATTATATATAAAGTTTCATAATTTTTTTAATTTATTATTTCCATGTCTATACCTTATATACCATGATTTCTAAGTTTTTGACAATTTCACGATGTTTTTAATCTTATTGCAATGTCAAATGTGATAAATAAATGGGAATATTTTATTAAAAATATTAGAATTTTATTTTAATTAATTTTTATTGACTGCTTCCATGCTCAAGTTTTATTTTTAAACATCGAGTCAAAATTTTCATATGAATAGGGATGTTGTTGAGGTGGAAGGGGGGGTCTTGTTAGGGTGGGGGGGTCTCGTTAGGGTAGGAGGGGGAGTCTCGTTTTAGGCCTGAGAGGGGGGGTCTCAGTTGGAGCAATTATCATTTCATATTATAAAATTCCCTATACTTTAAATTAACATTAAATTGTAATATTGCTAAAATAGATAAAAATAGGAAATTGTAGAAATTAAGATTAATTATTAATTTATTAGTTAGATTAACTGCCTTGAAATAGGAGTACCATTAATCATATTTGATTTAAATTTAAAATCTATTAATTTAATTAATTAAATAATTATATTTAGTGGGCAGGCAGGGTCCTAAGCAGCCACATTTGTAATTAAATATATATATATTTATTTATAAAATTGCAATTTATTAGAGATGCGCAGGCTGCTAATGGAGACTTCATACGGAGCTGCTTGAGGCCCACGGACTGATGATTCAGTTAGTCACATTCTTCTCCTTTTCACCGGCTAGAAATCTTGCATTGAGAAATTTTGCAACCATCGGTGCGGTCAAAGGGAATGCCTCCTCCCCACTCTAAGTCGGAATTTCTGATTTGCAGATAAGACACCGCTCCTTAAAGGCATCAGCATCTTCGGGGTCCATACTTTTGAAGGGCAGAGTGTTTAAAGTGATCGCAGTGAAGCAGCCTATGTATTTGTACTCCACGCGTCCGTATTTCTGCTCAATAGCAATCCCTTCACCCTCCATCAACCGTTTCATCCCTGCTATCCCAGATGATCCAAATGCCTTTGTCAGATTGATCTCGTTTGCTATAAGAATCTGTGGCTCACCCGACTTGCCTTGCTTCATGGGTACGTGAAAATGTGAGTTAGACTGCATGTATTATTCACAAACGAATATCTCCTCCAGAATGTGAGTAATTTTTGTCTTCCCGGTGTTTGTGGGCCCGTATATCCACATGCTGTGAATCTTACTGTTCTGTTCTTGCGCTTGATTAGGAGCTCGTAAAGTGCATCAAGAATATGGAGATAACCCATTGCTTTCAGATCGTCATCTTTTGATGTACTTGAGACATCGCCATTCTTTCTTAATTCTGCGATAAAGTCCTGGAGTTATGTTATTATTGGAACCCTTTCCTTAATGCCGATTCCGGATTTCTAGATAACTTGATCGGCGTAGTTGATTTGGCTGTATGACTTTGCAATTGCCACTAGCTGTGGTATATCATGAGACTTCATCTTAATGTATTCATCTTTTGACTGTGCCGACCCTGAGAGCCTTTCAATGATATAGTCATTAGTCACATCCATTACTCCTCTGGCCCCGCACTCCTGCTTCTACAATTCCTTTTACTACTTAGCATTCTTTTCGGTGAGGAACTGCTCGTAATGCTGAGAGGGCCCGAATATCAATTTTACTCCGTCCACAACTGATGCAAATTGTTCGAATGTCTAATGTGAGAGAAGCTTGACGGTTAGTTCGAACTCTGCCATAATAACCGCACCCTTGCGCCTCATCTCAGTGAAAAATGACTTGTTGGCTCCAGTTGAATCTGTCTTGAAGCGAATGCACAGGTAGTATAACTAATTTGAACGATCAGTGTAGACTTCGAGGTGACTGAACCCCGCAATTCGACTAGTTATCTCTCTCTGACACTGCTTCCAGAGGTCTTAGCTGCCCTGATTCTACACCTTTAAGATAAATTAGTGGCGGTTGATAGACATATTACTTACTATATATACTTTCCGAGTCCTCCGCATTGTTATAAGTATACTGTGGTCTTTCAGACAGTTAAATATCCGGCTTGGTGGTCTCCGGCTTCTTTGTCTCCATTAGCAGCATGCGCATCTCTAATAAATTGCAATTTTATAAATAAATATATATATTTAATTACAAAAGTGGGCTGCTTAGGACCTACAAACCCACTAAATATAATTATTTAATTAATTAAATTAATAGATTTTAAATTTAAATCAAAATATGATTAATGGTACTCCTATTTCAAGGCAGTTAATCTAACTAATAAATTAATAATTAATCTTAATTTCTACAATTTCCTATTTTTATCTATTTTTGCAATATTGTTTTAATTGAATTTTATTTAGAAAATAAATAATAAATATTTAAATTGGAATAGCCTAGTATTAATATAATGTTTAAAGTTTTGTGTTTAACTCATTATAATATTTATTAGTTAAGATATCATTATTATTTTTGCTTTATATTATCTTACCATTATTTAATAATTTAATTAAATGTATTTCTTTTACTATTTTTAAAAGTGGGAATCTATATAAAAAAAATATTGAACTATCATATTTTCAATTAATTGCAATATATTTGCAAAAAATTTCTAATATATTTTAAATAAATCTCCACAAAGTATTCTGGTTATTATAAAAAATCAAATATTATGAAGTTTTAAAAAAGAAATAATCTTCAATTTATTTTTGTTAATTAAAATTTTAACATGCCCAACTTTGGGGAGTATAAGTAGTTTGCTTATAATTTTTTAAGTCTTAGGTTACGGAATCATTTAAAATCCTCTTTTCTTCAGATCAAGAGTACCCATTTATAAAATATTTCAATTCTTATTAAAATTTTATCATTCGGCTCTTATTGGAACTGTTATTCTTAAGGGATATCATCAAAATTAAAAAAAATTATTTATTATACTGGAAATAGATAATTGCTATCATTAGGACTTTTTTTCAATATTTTTTATATGTATAATATTGTGAGTAACAAGGAAGGGCTAGATTCAAAGAATTAGGACTAAATTTGTAATTTGAAATTATAAATTTATTAGGAGGTGGTTTTTATCTGAAAAAGAGGGATCAAATTAGTCAAGTTTAGCAAGAAATTTCAAAAATTTACAGTTTCTAGACTCCCCCTAATTTTTATATTCATTGAATGCAAAACTAGAAATCTTTTTAATTGGCCTTTTCATTACATTGCAATCTATAATTATATAAAAATATGAAATTTTATGCTAGAAAATATAAGAATTTAAATGCATTTATATGAGATAAATATATAAATATCATACTTAAAGATTATCAAATTAATCAATTGACATCTCTTCAAAAGTCGAGTTTGAATTGGTTTTTGTTTCAAAATTGTAAGCACCAAGGTCATCATTCCAAAAATAATTATCAAAATTAATTTTTAAAGAAAAAGACTTCAAATATTTTTAAATTCTATTAAGCTTAAATATCTGGATTTCACTTTATTAATTTGAATTTCATTAATAATAAAAAGTTTTCTAATTAATTTATAAGATGCAAATAAAGTTTTTTTAACGAATTATCAAGAGTATCTTGATAATTGAAAAGAGGGTAATATAATATTTTGATAATTTATATTAAAACTGTATTCTTTTTATAATAATTATATTCTAAGAATATTAAAAATTGGGTCAATAGTTTGATTACAATAATAAGAAATATCTTATGTTTTTTCTTTTTATGGTGAATATTATTTTTTTTTATTTACAACTTATTTCTTCTTTTTATTTTTAGCTTCTTTTGAATCAAGCTTTTTAATTTAAATAATAAATTACTATTTTTAATTTGAGTTGGGCTGTTTCGCAAAGATTTTTTATTTTATTTATCGTTCAAAATTTTCAAACTTTTATTCTTTTTCCGAATTAGCGAAGTTGGAGATTAGGTGTTAAATGATAAAGTTGTATTAATTAATTAATTCTGTTTTAGGTTTTTTTGCTAAAATTTCTTAATTACTGTGTAAATTAAAGAAAAAATTCTAAATCTCAAAAATTATTAATTTATTTATTTCAATAAAAGATAATACTAAGCTAAACAATTAATATTAACAATAATAAATTATAAGAAATTATTTACGAAACTACAATTAAAATAATAAGATTTTCATTATAAATCATGCTAAGAATCATAAGCAAGTAGTTTAGAAGTAAATTACTAATAGTAGCAAATACCATATACCAGCCAATTATTTATTTTATATCAATATCAACAGAAGGGTCACAAAGTGGAATCAGAGACAGAGTTATCAAATAAAACGTGATTTCGTTAAAGAATTCACTTATTGTATCTTTCCAGTTTTCACAAGGCAAAGTCTAAATTAAAATCATAATTTAAGCTTAATTCATTGCTAAAACTAAAAATTAAGTGAATTTATATGGTATTATTTAAATAAGTTTAATATTGTACTTAAAGTTGGAAATGATTCTTCTATATTGTAAACTATCAGTACTGCATATACGATTCTTCTTAAAATAATAGAAATCTTATTGTAGGAATACTTTTGATTTGGGGAAATAATTTATAATTAATTAAAATATTAAATTAGTGGCAGTTAACTTTCTGGAAACCCTGACAATATGGTACTTGTTCGATAGAGAATTCAAAATTAGCTGGGCTTTACTATTTGCGGTACTCTCTATCGCATTCCTGAAGCGAATTAAATCGACTTTAATTTGACCATTAAAAAGTACTAAAATAATCACTAAAAATTAAACTCAAGTTATCTCACTCCTACGATGCGATAGGGGAGTACAGCTAATAGTAAAGTCCAGCTAATTCTGAATTCTCTATCGAACAAGTACCATATTATCAGGTTTCCAGAAAGTTAACTACCACTAATTTAATATTTTAATTAATTAATTAATTATAAATTATTTTCCCAAATCAAATGTATTCCTACAATAACTATAATAATAAATAAAACAAGCTTTAGGTTATTATTCATTATTTATCAGGGAATAAGCTGACGTGGCTATCATTAAAGTTTAATAAATCTGATTATAATCACACTTTTTTCTTATATTAAATTATATACAGATATAATTTATTATGAAATAGTGCTTGTAAAATTCAATTTTATGTATTGTCAATAATTTATAAAAAATCGTTTTTAATAATTTATAATTATTTTTGGGTAATGGCTATGTCTGAAAAAAATGTACTTTATACAAACATCTATAGTATATATATTTTAGAAGGCTGATTGTGCTCATTTTAGGGTCTAAAAGCGTGAATAAACTATTTTTGATAACAAAGAATCACTCTGAAAGATCGAAAAATAAAGAGGATAATATATAGTTCTTTGAACAGAGGCACCATCTCGACTAACTTTCACACCCTAAACTAATATATCCATTCCCAACCTTCCTCATATTCCATCCCCTTACTCTCTCCTAAGACACCCTCCCACTTCCCTTCCCAACCAAAAATATTATTTTTAAAAGAATTTTTATTATTCATACCAAATCTCATGATATTCTTGGGTATAAAATACAAATTATTTATTATTTGTTTCATTTCTCTATACTCATTTACCTTTTTAGCACAATATCCTATAATAATAGAATTTTCATTCAAAATTAAAAAGAGTTTCTTTTTTTAAATTAAATTGATATTTAATATTATAATTAATCAAAGCTTTATTAAGTTCATGTTTTAGGCTTATATAATATCTAAAATAAAATTTATAAAATCTCAATTTTAGAAGACCTATCTTAGTTTTTAGTATTATAATTTGTTTAGTATTATAATTTTAGTTTAAATAACATTTAAAAGAAAGATTTACTTGAATTAAAATAAATCACTTAAATTTATACAGTTTATCCGTATCATCCTTTTCTTTATTCTGTTCATAATTATTTAAGTTTTATTTAGGTTTCTTATATTTTTATTTAGACTTTTCATCATTTTTAATAGAATTTTACTATATTCATGAATAACTCAAATATTTTTATCTCCACAAAATCTGACATTTTGGGATACTTATTAAAAGTTTCTAAAACTCCTTTTAGTTATATGCAATTAGAAATTCTTTAGTTAATTAAGAAATTATGGAATATTATCAACTTATTATAAATCAAAAAGATGCTATATACCGACCTAGGATAAAAAATTCATTGAAAATAAAAAGATTGTAAATAAGCTTGATCTATTTATTTATGAATTTTAATAATAAATCATAAATTATTCATATTTGATTAAAAATAAATATAAATACACTTTAAACTAAATTAAAGTTTGAAACGGACATTAAATATAATATTCTTTTAGTATAAAAATGGCTTAAATTGTAATAAGTAAATTATATAGTGATTTTAAATAATTTTTTTTAATAAAAATTATAATAACTTAAATCAACTACATTCGACATGACTTATTTTAATTCTATAAAATAATTAAAAAAAAAGTCAAAACATTATTTAAATGCTTTTTTTATTAAATTATGATGAATGATGTTAAGATATATAAATTGTGATAAATTTGAATTGTGCAAAATGTATATTGTGTATGATAGTCGGTGTTATGTTTATAAGAAATGCTTTTAAAATTTTAATAAAAGTGCTTTTATATTAGGATCTTGAGTCAGTATAGGTTTCCAGATATAGAAAATAAAAAAATAACTTGTATTATATGCCCAGTTTCACCATATAAAAAATATCTTATGGGATGGGGAGGGGTGTCTCGGTTGAGAATGGAAAGGGGGTCTAATTTTGGTCGGAGTGGGTGAAGGGGTATTTCTCTTAAAACATATAATAATACCTTATTTATCTGATATGATTAAATATCTTTAAAAGTTAAAAATCCCTTGCATTTATAGTTTTTTCTATTGTATATTGCTTATATTTATTTAATATTTATTGATTATTTTAAAATCCCATGATAATATTAAGAATGATAATAAGGGTAAAAATAGAAGAAAATAAATAAAGTATAGATAAAAATATTTCCTAGTGGTTGGTTAGTTGAAGAGTCTTTGTGTTTTTGTTGAGTAAAAATTTTAGAGATGTCTAAAAAATAATTTTAATTGATAGAGATGGTTTATTTATTTAGAGTTTAATGATCTTACTAATTATGATAAATTTTGTGGAAAATATAAGTTATTAACAATTAAATGAATAGAAATATGAATACTTTTTGGTAGAAATGAAAATGGTGACCATCGCACAGCTTTGTCATCTTTCCAATATCCTTCATATCTTTTTCTGGCTTTGTCTTTTAGTGTTCCTTGACTACCTCTCTCTGTTATTTTCTGAAGTCCCTGCCCAACGCCTTCTGTGTCCTGTCCTATTGTTGAAAGATTATTAAATATATAAAAGATTTCTAAAATGTAACATACAAAATTTTTGTGAATGTCTATCTCGATCGCGTTCATCTCAAACTATTTTCATTTAAACTTATAATTATTAAATTAAATTTATCAAGTTCCTATTATAAATCATGAATGCTCCTAATATAGCTAGAATCAATTTTAATTGATCAGTCAATAACCTTTTATCAATATATTATTCTATTTTATCAATAGAACTTTGTCTTTTGATTCTAAACGTAAAACTTACATTCTTTCAAGAATAATAAGTTTTTGTTTCTTGTAAAAGTGTTAAGCTCTTGTCCTTAAAATATACTTCGGTATACAATAGTATTTTAAGTTTGCCATTTTTTATTAAAGATAAATTTCAACTTTTAAGAAACCCTTAAAAATTTCCTTTTTCGAATTTTATTCAGATTGCAATTAGTCTGCTATTATTAATAATTTAAAATATGTACACTATAGTGAAATTATATCAAAATATATTCCATCATACATCAAATGATTCAATTTTATTCTCAGATACGACTTATACATTAAGTATTCATTTATTATTGATTTAATAAATAAAGTAAATTTATAGGCAATATAGAAAAATTATATGATGTTCAATTGCATAAAATCATTAGTCTAATAATGCATAAGGCTATTGTTAAATAACTCAAGACATAAATTTAGTTTAGGTTTTCAGTTTTTAAAGGAAGACAGTATGATTATAGATTTTAAAAGTTCTAAAAGTTGAAAATAAGTTTAATTTATTGAATTTATGAAAGTATAAGAAATACTTGAAAAAAAAGGAATAAATCAATTAAGATTTGAAGCAAATTTTTGCATTCGAGATTTTGGAGCAATTTCTTTTTGCAATATCTTTTTTCATAGTAGTTTATTTTCATCAATTCATTAAATTTTTATCGCTAATTAATACCGACCTACACTAATTTATTATTTTACATATACTAGCAATAAGAGACTTATCTACCGATGTTCTATCATCTCCATATTATGAGCATTTTCGTCGTTTTCTGATTTTTATTTAAAAAAACGAATGTAAGTCTTTCTTTGAGCTATTCCCTAGTTTTTATAAAAAATAATTTAATTTTATTATTATGTGGCATGATTCTTAGATATGTCATTTAAATACATGTTTTTATAATAATATTTTTTGTTTAATATTTTTTGCTAAGCTATATTTTAAAAAACTATATTACATACTCACATTCTTTTAAATTTGATCAAGATATTTGTAAGGATTAATATTAAACATAATTTTATTTTTCATTTAGCAAGAAAAGTAAAAAATATATATGCTAAGCATGATATGCACTGCTTAAAATAAATTTATTTAATCTGATTTTTAATAAATTCTAAAATTTTCTTACACTTAACGCTAATTTCATATAGATAGAGATAAATGAAATTTCCTAAGAATAATTGCAGTAGATTAATTTGGAAAGAAAAAAGTAAAAGTATATTTGGAATGAAAAAAAGTTAAAGTTGAGTACTTAAACCCCTTTATCTTAACTAGTTAAAATTTTATTTTTATCATTTTAATGATTCTTCTTAAAAAATACATAGCTTTTAATATTATTATCCACCTTGACTATCTTAGATAACCTTAGAATAATGAACCATAAGCTGTAATGAATTTTTTATCATTAAATTTCGCAAAATTTTTTGTTAGTAGGTAAATGAAATACATTGGCACAACAAATACAATGATTCCAAACATTATTGAGGTAAATGAATTAGCAAGGTCGCTTTCTTCTTAACTTTCCATCTAGAAATATAAACTTTAAAAAACAAAATTACTGTTTTGTAAGAGAGAAAAGTTGAAATACACATGCAAAGAAATCCTTTCTAGAATATTTGAATTAATGACCCATAAAATAACTTTGTCTTAACATTTGAAATGGTGTTTTAAATTCTATAAAATTCAGAGAAAGTAAATTATCTTACGGTTTGCATTTATTTCGAAATTTAAATAGGAGGTAAACAATCAAGAATACAATTGATATAAAAAACAAGAGCAAAATTACTGAGCCAATATTTACAAGAATTGAATTAGAACCATATCCCATAATATTAGTTTTTGTTTGCTTATTCGATTCTTTTGAAGGAAATACCCCATCAAGAATTTCCTTGACATTTTCCTTTGGAATTAAGTTTAGATTAGATATTGCAATAAATGCTTTCATGACTTCTATACCATGACTTGGAATGTAAATGTTTAAGAGAGGTAAATGAGTAATTAACTGTAATGTAGTCACTAAATTCCAAAGACTTTTTGGGGAGAGTAGTTTCTGACCCCTGCAGTTTTCTTCCCAAAACATTAAAATTTCTTTTACCCTTTAAAAATATAAATTAGAAAAATACTAATCACTGCTTCAATCTCCTTCACCTTATAATAGACAGCTTTTTAAAATATAACTTTCAAGATTTGCATCTATCCCTTGTATTGTTGCTGATTGGAGACTATTCGAAAATTTATTTATGTTTAATGTTATTTTCAATAAATTGTAAGAATCTTTATGAAGATACGAATGTTAATGCAAGTTTAAATAAGTTAAATTTGTAAAATCTATAAAAAAGTTACATATTTTATATGTGGAGGGGGGGACTAGCTTTTTGGGCTTGAACTTCCCCCTTTAGTGCAATAAACAATTAAGGGAGCAGGAAATTACCCCCCCCCCCCCTCTTTTCATTGAGATATTTAGAAAAAAGCTGAGTCCTGTATTAGACAAAACCGCAACTATGATCACACCTCCAGTAGTTCCCAGTGCGCCTGAAATCAACTTCATTATACCTAGAGAAATTATTAAAAGCTACTTAACATACTTTAATTTGGAATTTATGGAGGCACTAATTAGGAAACAGAAAAGGACTAGAAAGAATTAGAAGTATCGTCATTTGATCTTTTGAAAAGTGCTGGTTTTACATTTACTAGCAAATTGTCATATTCCTAAAAATAATAATGAACTAATTATTTGCTACATTATTGTTATATAAAAGTTTTTTAAAGAAACGTAAATAAATGTGAAAGTTAATTTTTATTTAATATTGTAAATTAAATTGATCTAAAAGTATTCTTCATCTAACTAAAGATTAAAGTACAACGTTGAAACTTATTATAATTTAAAAATACTTTACTTTAGGAGACATATGATGGATCGTTGAATTCAAGCTGAATTTGCATTTATTTATCACTGATTTATATTACACTCCAACTTTTAATAATTGGTTTTTTGTCTAAATACTCTGCTTCGTAAGGAAGTATCATAATATCCAATAATTTTTAGGATTTAATCTACTGTTTATTTGAAACAAATTTAAACAATGAATCATGTTTCAATGTCACAACTCCGTCATTTGTAATTTTTGAGATTTCTAGCTTGTAAATCTCATTTAAATCATCGTTAACTTAAATAAAATTAAATAAGTACTTATATATGTATTGGCTGTTTAGGAGGATTCGAATCAATTACTGACAGTTTAAAATTGTACTTTGTTGATTTAAAATAAAATATTAATATTGATATAAGTTCTAGTGTAAAATGACAATATATTTTGATTTTTTACCCAATTTTTATTACTGATTTAGGTTAGATGTATAAATCTGTTAAAGTGACCTGAACTGAATACACACCTACATTTTGATTTAAAGGCTCTACTTCAAAGCCTTGAATTAAATAATAAATAGAATCATTTGAATTGATGATGAAGTGACGAATATTTAATAAATTAATTGAATATAAAAATTAAAAATACTGAAGCAGCTCCAAAGTCAAATTAAGGTCCATACATATTTTCATCTTCGTCCTCAGAAGCAGGAAGAATAATCTACTATTTTCCATTTTAAACATCAATTGTAATGTCAGTTAAATCTGCAATGAAAACTGGGGCTGAATTATAATTTTAAATGATTTGATGTTAAGTAAAAGTTTAATATAAAATTATTATTTTATATCTTTTATTTCTAAAATTCTTAGGAAGATTGAAAGAATTTGAAGTAACTTCTACAGTAAAGTTAAATAATTTCTAGATTTATTCTGTAAAGTTGTTATAAATAAAATATATATTTTAATGACTTCATTTAATATTATAACTTAGAAATAAACTAAAACCTAAAATGTGAACAATCCTTTATCTCTTGGGTCATCAGAGTAGAGAGAATATATTTTCTCACTCTCATCAAATTTCATTGATGAGGGTAAAGCTCGATCATATATTACTTTAGAAATCTGAACAAGACATTTGTATGTTGGGTCATATAGATTATAATTTTAAATTAAAATAGAGTGAATTTGTTGAAATCCAGAGTAAGAATATCCTAGCCTATTACATAATACATTTTATCTAATGTGCTATTCTTCGTAACTTCCTTGGCATATTTCATGCAGACATGAGTGAAATAGACATTATACTTAAAACTAGTATCATATTCATAAAGAGTGTTGTCAATTTTAAATTATAAAGTAACTCTGAATTAATATGTATTCCAGAGCATTGCTGGTCGATTTTCATTAACGAGAACATTAATTCCTGTATTCTAAGTTATTATAGGATAAAAACTTGAGGGTATTGTTGGAGTGGTAAAAGCATTTGTAGCGTTATTAAGTTGATCTAAACTCATTAGAAATGTAAAATTCATGCCACTATCAAGGCATCCTTTTAAATTTACAGGAATTTAGATATGACAGGGATATCCTAAACCTAAAATACATTCAAATGGTGTTGAAGCTGGAATATACTCAAATGTAAGTTTTCCTCCAAGAACTGTAGACTTAGCTCTATCCGTAGTTTATATGTATCTTAAATCTCCCTTAATCTTAAGAAAATTAAGTTTAAACCATTTTTTAAATAAGAAAAATATTATAATCTGCAAAACTCCATCTTGATCTGTAACATCCATTGGTAAATTTGGTGCGATATCTGTAATGTATTTTATAGAAGTATAAGATTCCTTATAAGAGCTAAATTAGTTCAGGACCATGTTTGTCCCTGTGCCAAAGACATTTAAATAATAATCAGTTGGCTCACTTGTTGCTAAAAACCCAATATCCTTTTATCCTGTCTTTTTATACACTCCTACTCCAACAAAATAGATTGGTCCTATTTCAATTTAATCAAACAAAAATTCAGAAATTGGTGTATAATAAATTCCCAAAGATTATGCATTTATAATTCCATTCATAGTAGTTGATTTTAAGTTTTTAATTTTAAGTAAGTCTAAGGTTTAATATCCATTATCTAATCAAAACCCCAAAACCCCTAAATGAGGTTTATAAGTGCTTTGATTTGTAGGGAATTTGTTAGGGGTTGGGGTTATTAATAGGTTTTAATGTGAAATTTATAGTAAATTTATTTAATTTAATCACTCAAAATGCACTTTTAGATAATGTGGGAGAGGTCTGAAGTTTATCTTACTTAACCACAACTCTATCTACTATATTGATATTTCTGATCTTGAGTTTGGTTATATTATTATTGACTCTGCCATTTGCTTCATTGATTGAGACACTCTTGTTTTGTCAATAAATTGCTTTATTCTTTGCCTTGCATCCTTCTCGCACCTCGTAGAGTAGTAATCGTTGCGAGGCATATCACACTCTATTATTATTGCCGCTAAAGCCCACACATCCCACTGTTAGTCTCCATCTCTCCAGTCTTCTCTTTCCGGATAATATCCTGGAGTTCCCATTACACTTCCAAGCCTTGATACTTCCACTCTTAAGGCTCTGTTGAAATCAATAATTGTTACTGTTACTGGTGAAAAGTTCAACATTATATTCTCAGGCTTGAGATCTCTGTGAACAAAGCCTAACTTATGAAGCTCTCTGATACCTTGTATAGCTTAGGTTGATATTAATGCAAGCTATTTATGATTTCTTTGATTAGTTATGAAATCTCTGAGTGTCATTTCAAAGAGTAGTAGTCTGAAAGCTATATGATCTTTGGCTAGGAGAACAGCATCTAGCTTTATTAAGTATTTGCACTCTTTAAACTTAGCCTGAGTGAGTACTTAATATTCATTAGTAAACTCCATTTGATATTTATATCACTAATGAGATAGTTGAAAGGATATACCTTGTAAGCATACTGATGATCCTTAATAACTTTCTTGTCATAGGAGTCCTCTAGTATTAGGTAGCTTTAGAGAGAAGTATCTAAATCAATCTATGCCAAGTACTGAAATTGTTTTGTATTATATTTTAATCATGATTTTAGTGACCTCTGATGCTAAGAGGTTGCGTGCTATCCTCACATACTCTGATTCACTTGCTTATTAAAAATCTTGAACTTACAGAGGCTCCCTTGCTTTTCTTTTGTTGAGCAACTTCAGTTGAGTGTCTTAATCTTTAACTTCTATTTCTTTCTTGTGGGCTTTTAAAAGATCCTTCTTTAAGTCTCTTGTGTGAGAGTACTGCTTATGGCACTCAAAGCAATCATACTTTCCATCAACTTTGTCATGCTTTAAGTAAACAGTATGCTTAGCTTCCTTATGGACCTTAATATGCCTGTACCAGCTAGATTTATGAGTGAAGTCTCTT
>ARYC01004558.1:0-18049 GCA_000711775.1 Oxytricha trifallax | reverse complement strand
GTATAAATCACATCTATAAGAAGTTTAAACACTAAATCTATTTACTCTTCAGCTTAAATAGACCTCAAAATCTTGTAATTTTTGTCTACCATCAAATTTATAACCAAAAGCCCTAACAAATTCACTACAAATCAAAGCACTTATAAACCTAATTAAGATATTTTGGGGTCTTGATTATAAAGCCCATATAAAAAAAATTATTCCGTTTGTCTCAATACTTTAAATCTCCTTCAAAGGCTACAGTATTAGAGAGATTTGATGACATTTCAATAAAAATTGGCAAAATGACTGGAGCCATTGCATCAAGAGCTCTAAATAAATTGTTGCTTATTGATAATTGTCGACTTACTTACCAAAGATAAGATATTTGACAAGAGCTATGTGCCTCTATGGCATTTCTTAAGGCTTTCCTGATTTCCAAAAGAGAAGCATAAGAAGTACGATTTATCCGATGTATGCTTCTAAGGTACTAAATAGCAAAGTTGTTTTTATTAAATTCTCGAGTTGATAAAAAGCTAAAGTCTCTCTAGCAAAATACTAATACGACTAAGGCAACTTGATCGAATAAAGTAGGTTGATTTTTTCTATAAGTCATACTCTTAAAATTATGATTTCCCTTTTATAGAAAAAATAAAGTGTATTACAAAGTTTATTAATTGTAATACTTTAGTAATACTAGGAAATGTAAATCTAAAAAATAACGAGTCATCTTCTTTCTTCTAATTATCTACATCTCTTCATTACAAATAATGGCTTCTTATGCCTTTCTTTCAACTTCTAGAGCTATCTGTCCATTAACACTTTCATTCTTACCATGTGACCCTGTAAAAGTAGAATTTCATACAAGTTTTTTTTCTTTCATAAATATTGAATGCCAAATAAGTTTATGATCAGAAATTTTTTCAATTATTAAAATCTTTTTCTAGTTATTAATACAATTCATTATAATAAAAAAGATTTCGTAAAATATCAATGCTGTTAGATCAGTAATTCAGTACTATGATGATGGCATTGATATTCGTCTGCGATAAGAGACACAATTAGATTGAGTAAATATTTATTGTAATATTTAGTGAGATTATTTATGAGCTATGTATGTGTAGGAGAATCTTTTTCTAAGATATCTTATACTTTCTTTATTAAAATAGACAACTTCCTAATTAAGCACTATAAAGTTAAAAGTGTAACTGTATGGAGGAAAGAAAAATTGTATAAAATTGCAATCAAAGACTGAAGACTTGTGATGCGATTTTGTTATGAGGAATTGGAAAAAGTCGATCATACAGATTAAAGTGATTGAATTCTTTTAGGATGTTTAGAAATTCTTTGAAATTCAAAGAATTGTTTAAGACTTTGTTTTATTATAGATAAACTACCCATGTGTATTTATAGCAACAGATTAGTAGTTGAACGTCCTCTACGTATTTCAATTATCTTGTATTATTTTTCTCAAACAAGATTGGAGAGTCTACAACCAGTGAATTGTGGTTTTATAAATATAATAAAGGTTATGCCTCTATTTAAAAGTCATACCAATATCTTTGGACTTTAAGTACTGCTCCTCTCCAATCTATTTTATACAAAAATCTTAAGCAGTGAGAGTATTTTTCTTTACTAAAGGAAATGCCGTTTCACTAATAGTAATTCTTCAACGTACTACATTTAAAAATATGCAAAGTGAACTGACGCTTAAAAATTCAGGCCCTTCTAAATAATGGTAATGATATTATTTCTCTGTAAAATTCTTTCACTGCACAACTGCTTTTATTCTTTGGATACAGACTGAAGTAAGATTCTTTCCTGAATAGGCTATCTTACTCATAATTCAAAATAATCTAACATCAACACTAAAGAATCATCGAAAACATCTCAGATATACGAAAACCCAACCTTTTCGAGATCTCTTTATGTCTATGCCAAACTCGCAAATCACTTGTTAGGGATTAATATCTCAAATAAACTACAATTTTCTATTATAGCTTTAAACGATCCCGTTTAGTTGGATGCTTTTCTTTATTCATGAAATTTCTAGGGTGATTCATAATTGAAATCACATTACCTCTTGCTAGGAAGTTTAAAATTATTATATCTTTTGAATAATTTTATTATGTTTTCTTGAAATCTAATAACTATCCAGTCTGCTTTGCATTTATATTTTATTAAGCATTCTCTTGTTGTCATTTTGAAAAGTAATTAATTTTTATTTGTAAATTTTTTTCCAAAAATAAAAATCAATTTACTCTGAGCATCTCGTTTTTGTTGTTTCTGAATCGTTAATTTATTGAATATTTAATTTTCATCATTATTGCTCTAATCCATTTCCTTATTTTATTATAGCTCTTTGTATTTATATCTGTTTGATATACTTTTATTTATAATATCAATTTTAAATTTTTATAAAAATAGAGATTTACTTTGGAGGTATATTCCTAAATAATGTGATAACTTTTAATATTAATTAATAATAAGGAGGATGATGATGATGTAAATAACGACAACTAAGACGATTTAAATGATAATTTCGAACTAATGATGTAAATATCAGAGTGGTCATAACTAATCTAACTAGAAAAAATCCCAAGAAAATATCAATTAGTAATTAGTAAATTTAACAGATAATTGGATAATAAGAAGAGCAAGAGCAAATGATGCAGCAGAATTATTAGCTTTATGATTTACCACTAAGAACAACAACTGAAAGATAAAACTTAGATAAGAACATTTTCCATAACTAAATCTTTGTAATTTTGTAATATGCAGCAATAATTAAAATTAATTAGTGACTTTTTGCTTAATTTCAATCTCTTTAAAATTAAATTGAGTACTAATTGTATTTATTTAATCCATAGAAAAATATTTTAAAGCAGGTGAAAGAACAGCTATATCGGAAGAGTAAAAACTTCATGGAAGCTGTCAGTCCAGCATTTGCAAGAAAAGTTAAAGGTACCACAGTGACTACTTTCACATGCGACAAACCAGAATATAATAATAATGATGTGGTATTATGAAAATAATTAATCTAAGATAAATATTGCGAATTATATCATATTAATCAAAAAAACAAATCCCTTGTAATTGATCTTTAAATTAATTATAGATCAAGATTTACTTATTACAATTGAACAATTTTTTATGCTTTTTATTTTTAATCGATTTTGAATTAATATTTATCTAATTGCATTAAAATAGGATATTTATGAATACAAATAATTACTGGCTTTAATCATATTTATACCATATAAATCTATTTAAAAAGCTATTATGACAAAATATTTTTTTAAGATTTCACTGTGACAATTTGTAAAATATTTTTCGAATAGGGTTGTAACTGTGCAATGTATTATAAATAATTATTAATATTTTTCGTTTTCTTCTAATGACCTAATTAACAGCCACTGTGTCTCTAGTGCTTAGCCATTCATATTTCTAAGTCTTTCCATCATCTTGAGTTTCAACGCCTACTCCTTCGCCCTAATGCTCTTCATTTTCTGATCTCTTGCTTGATATGCCCTCCACTTTTGGTGAGAAAATAATGCACCATCTCTCGAAACAATATTTCTCTTCAAATGTGATTTATTACATGAGAGATTGTTTTTGGGAATAATGGTTAGCAATCTTGATAAATGATCTAAGTCTCTCCAATTCATCTGCATATCCCTAGAACTCTAATAGTTTTTTCTTAGTATGTATTTATTTAAGAACTTCACAATATTAGTCTCTTCATTCAGTACAACTTGTGGCACTTA
Organism: Oxytricha trifallax; assembly: GCA_000711775.1. Lineage (NCBI taxonomy): Eukaryota > Ciliophora > Spirotrichea > Sporadotrichida > Oxytrichidae > Oxytricha > Oxytricha trifallax. The sequence continues at coordinate 14,303 of ARYC01004558.1, read as the reverse complement.
TTAAAGGTATTTTGTGTCATCATGGAATCGGGTTATCCGGAGACCTATTTATCGCAAATAGACTCAATAAATTTTATTATTGTACTTTTCCCAGTGTTAACTGCAAAATAAAGCCAATCGCAATGAATTTTCTTATCTTCTCTCTTTATCAAAACTTAGTATAAGGCTTTAGCAATAACATTACTCCCCATTTCTTTTTATGAAATGTCGATCAATTTTTTTAAAGTATAATATAAATTGCCTTTTTTTCGCTAATTTATTAAGCTACTCCCTGATTTTGATATAGGATTTACATGACAGTCCCCAAGCTGCATCAAAACTTTATTTGCAATGTAATATTTTTTACAGGTCTTAACTATGACTAAGAATCCTTCAATGAAGATTAAATTTGTCTACAATAACTTTTTATCTGACATGAAAATGTTCACTATAATCTCAGCGATGAATTCGTGGAGAAAAAAATTCGGAGTTGCGTTTCTGTGGTATCATGATTTGCAGTTAAAGTGACTATTTCGACGCTAACCACTTTATGGGTAGGTACTTCTATGTTTAGCTAAATCTATATATAATTTTTAATAAAAGCGAATAATTTGTCAAAGATTAGTATGATAAGACTTATTTTCGGGTACCATGATGATATGGCATTTATAGGCTAGTCTTCAAAAGAAAGATCTGTGTAGTTTCACACTTAACGAGCTACCATAGGATGAAAAGTGTCAATAATCTTGATTTTTAACAACCATAATATCGCATTCTTAAATCCCCAAAATTATGAAGTATGTGAAAATTTGTAATAATGTTACTGGATATTTCTATTAATAATTATTTTTATTTATATGCAAAGTTTATTAGCTAATTCATAATTTCACAAATCATTCCTTCTTCTTATCTTTATCTACTTACTTATTTTGGTCCATTATTATCCTTCAATTGTTGAGCACCAGTCAAGTTGATCAAAGAGTCATGATCGTTATTGTTCAAAATTGAGTTAGGTTCAGCAACGAGTTGTCACACGAATTAATTGTTTATTATGTCAACACATAGTGATGAATTTTATCCTGTTGGTCAGATTACTGTTATTGCTGTTACTGGCTTTCTAGCATTGAGAGTAATTTAGCTTGAGCAAGGTTAGACAATTCTGACATATCTTTATCTACATCCACATCAACAATAAATCATGGCTTAATCAGCGCCCGCTACTTTCTACTGAACTTAAGAATCAGCTAATTGCTCATCATCATCGTCTCTCCTTTCTTGCTTTTTGGCTTTTCATCCTTGATAACATCATCATTTACAAATTTCTCTACTAATCTCTTGATTCATCCATTTGTTGGAGGCTGATTTCACATTAGGCATCCTACTATTTTATTTAATAAAGTAATGCAAATGAAGTAATGTTTGAAAGTACGTATGGGGGCTGCCAGTGGCACCACGAAATTCTCCATGAAATTATCTAGTAGAATGGAAAGTACGATTAAGACAAGTGTCCCATTGTCAGAGATAAGTGATGACCAAGTTTTTTCGAGGAGCATTCTATGGCATTAAGCGAGTGCTTCAAGGTACATTTCCTTGGTAATTGTAACGATGATGCTGTTCTCCCAAACAATTAGCAAAATTTTTAAAAAGATCTGAATATTAACTAATTATTAAGAATTTATTAAAGTATATTTAATCATAATTAATTTAATTGAAATAAACACTATTCTATTTTGAATTCAATAAAATTTCGAGATAGAATGCTATAAAATAGAATTATTTACTCATTTTGTTAAAATATACAATTAAATGTAATGACATATTTAGAAATTGAAAGTTTATATTATAAATGCATTAAAGTTAATATTAATAAATTGTGTTATATAAGCTATTATGATTGTATTTAAATATTTAGTTTTAATCAATATATATTATAACAGATTCTAAATTTACTTTAATGCATTTATAATATAAACTTTCAATTTCTAAATATTTCATTACATTTAATTGTATATTTTAACAAAATGAGTAAATAATTTTATTTTATAGCATTCTATCTCGAAATTTTATTGATTTCAAGATAGAGTAGTGTTTATTTCGATTAAATTAATTATGATTAAATATACTTTAATAAATTCTTAATAATTCGTTAATATTCCTATCTTTTTAATAATTTTTAGTAAATTTACTCGCAGATTCATCTAGGCTTCTCCCCTTCCTTAGTAATCAGTTCTTTTCCCATATGTGCAGTGGGAAACAAGTGGAAGATTCCCATTCTGTCTAGAGAAATCCGATAACATCCTTTATGCTTATGAATAGGCACGCATGATTCTAAATATATTGAGTCAGTACCTTACTTTAAGATTCAAACATCAATTAATGAATAAAGCTGAAAGTGAGTGATCAGTTATTATAAAGTCACGAACATGTGTCGACCAATCTTTGATAGCTGATGTTTGTTATTGCCCACATGTAACAGACTGGGCGTCCACCTTGCACCTTTTGCCCATCCTATGAATTAAATGATTAGTGTTAGCCTTCATTCTTAATATTAATGTGGACAATGGGCTTCTTGCCCTTCTAACTGGGCATCCTCAAAGCGAATGTTAAGCATCTCCTAGCCAAGTGGCAGTCAATGGTATTTTAAATGCGGTCTTGATGATAGTTGATTGCGTGGGATAGTAAGAGTCAGCAGCATGCTTAAGAAAATATTCACACAATGTTTTCAACACCGATGTTCTGGATTAAGCATTTAAGCCTGGGCTAAGCCAAGCACTTGCCAGCTCATTGTTGGTTCTTGCTATTGGTTAATCTCCATCCCTGGGAGCAACACGGCGCCTAAATCTGCACTGATAACAAGGTTGGGTATCGCGAGGGGTCTTCCATCAAGTATGAGAGGGTTCTTGCAATTCCTTTCTATAGAGCAGTAGTAAGGAATAAATTCTAAGTCTGATAAGTATTATTGAAATTCTAAAAAAGTAGACCCTGTAATAGGTAAGTTGCTTATTATATTGTGAAGCCCCTCTTATTTATAAATTTCTGTGCTTAGTTATTAAAATAAAATAAAAGCAAACAAATTCTTATTATAATCAAAACCCCAAAACCCCTTAGTGAGGTTTATAAGTGCTTTGATTTGTAGGGTATAGTTGGGGTCTTATTGGGGTTAGTAGAGAAAACGCAAGTTTTATGTGAATTTAATGAATATTTAATGAGTATTAATGTGCTTAATTCAAACAAATTTTATCTGCTTATCTTTGTGGTATCTCTTGAACTTTGCTCTCTTTAATGTTTCTAGTATATCTTCTAATGATGATCTTGGATATGCTGGAGCTCTTACTATGATCATCTCAACCATTTTCTTAATCTAAGTGCATACATCTTCTTGCTTTATATGTTTAACAGCCATGCTTATTGATTACTTTTCTTGCTTTGTTCCGAAGTACGACATACTTTCCATATCGCACTCTAAAATAATTGCTGCTACCGCCCAGATATCCCACTAAACAGAGCCATTAGTCCACTTCTCTCTTATTGGGAAGTATCCAGGTGTGCCTAGACTTTAGCTAAAGTCACTATTTCTTACCTTATTGCTCTATTGAAATCAATGACTACTATTTCTAAAGGACAGAGATTTAGCATTACATTTTCTGGCTTCAAATCTCTATGAACATACCCTAGATCATGCAGCTCTTTCACACCCTTGGTCATTTCCGTGAGTATCTCATTCAAGTCATCTGGGTATCTATTATGGTAGAGATAATCTCTTAGAGTCATTTCAAATTTCTTAAGTCGTAGTGCAATAAAACCATGTCCAAGAATAACTCCATCGAGTTTAAGCAAGTTCTTGCATTACCTTTTATGAGCCTCTCTTAGTATTATGTATTCATTGGCAAACTCATTTTGATACTGCTCGTTCCTAATAAGATATTTGAAAGGATATACTTTATAAGCATACTCATCAACTACTATGAGTTTTGCCTTGTTAGGCATATCAATATGTAAATAGTTGTCAATGCAAAAACTGAGATCTACTGCATTTAATGCAGGTATATACATAGCTCTCTCTTACAAGTATGCTATATATAATTCATTAGCTGGTTGGTTCATTTACTCAAAACGTTTCTGCTTCTTAAGTCTCTCTTCCTTCTCTCTTTAAGACTCTACAGTATTGGACTTTCTCTTGGCTGGTATAAGTTTTTATGTTTCTTTATCTTGCATTAAAAACTCACTTAGATGATGTTTTTGCATGTGTCTTTTAACTTTAGCTGAGTGAGTGTAAGACTTCATGCAAGTCGTGCACTAATACCTGCCATCGACCTTTTCGTGCTTAATATATATCTTAGCTCTCCCAGAGTGCATCTCTTTGATGTGCCTCTTCAAGCTCGAATCAGTTGAGAAGAAATTTTAGCATTCATCACATTAGAATTCTTTAATCTTTTCTTGTGGGAGATGTTCTTTTAACTCCTCAACATCTTTGATTAGCGTTTAAATACTTATCTCTGCTCTCTGCTTCCTGATATTTATTTCTAGAACAAACACCTCTGATTCAAACTCAAGAGCTTTAAGCTCTGGCTCCTTTTCAATGTATATGATCTCTGGCTTCTTAGTTTATCCAAAGTTTAGCTAAGATTACCACTGCCAAGAGAGACTGCTTTGCGATTTAAGTTAGCCGCCATGTTTAAATTCAAATTTAAATTTCTATTATAAAGCTCTAATAACCTCTCTAGTTATAGTAACTTTGTATAGGAGTTGGTACTGCAACAACAATGGTTGCTTCTTAGGCGTTAGACATCATATTTATACTAAGTTTATAACTATAAATTTTCTAAATTCATGCTTAATATTTTTAATTTTGGTACCAACTTAGTATAAATTCAGGTTGGTACTGGTACCAATTAGGTTTTGAACCATTTTGGAACTTTTCCATTAAAACCTCATTAGTTTAACACTAGGTACTAATTTAGTTTTGGTACTATTAAATTGGTACCAATTAAATTTAAACGGATTTAGTACCAGTATTAATTAAATTTAAACAAATTTAGTACTAATTTAATGGAACTAAATTTATAAAAATGGAGCTCCATCACTGCAGTTTGTTACAGCTTCTGTAAACTTTCTCCACGTATCTTTGCAGGGTTGACCTCCTATTAGATGCCGATATTTAATAGTAAGATTTTAAACAATAGGATCCAGAAGTCTATAAGTTATAATTTGAAATTCATTAATAGGAAGAGGAACAAGATGGAATCACTCAATGATCAAATGAAAAGAGTCGAGGCTCAAGAAATGATCTCAAGATTCAGAAGTTAGGAAGATCTCTATCGATACCTAACTTTACATGGTAAGATAACTTGATGATTATTAACATATTATACAGTTGGTTTATTCCTTCCTACGATGGAAGGTACCAAAATTTCATTCTTGAAAGCAATACTTTGTGAGGAGAAGAAAGCTTTTAAAAATAAAGAGATTAAACTAATCGAAATTCCCAACTACCCTGACATTTCAGTCACTAATCTTTATGAGGATGCCATGTAAGATGAGGAAGTGGTAGTTTACCTTCCTACCAAGAAACAACTCTCTAATAAACTCCCAGAGAGGAACTTCTTCTTTGGTGTTCTTGGTACAATAAAAGAGGATTATCTCAGAGAAATTATTGAAGAAGCACATAAGAAACGATATTCTATTTCTCCTGAAGACTAGAAGAAGCAAGGCATTCTTATAAGCTCAGCTTGGCTAGAGGAACTTAAGAAGCATCCTTATCTTTCAAGTAAGCTTTGACATATAACTTTGTAGGAAAATCTGGCACTGGTATATATCTTATGAAAGAGCATGCTAAGGTTCATAGAGAGAGAAAGTCACAGAAAATTCATGAAGTGAGCAAGAGACTTTATAAAGATGTTTAAAAGCCAGATGAAATGAACATAGATGCAGGAGCTGGCACAAAGAGAAGAAATATGGGCCCAAGCAAGCCATAAGAAGAGGAGAAGAAAGAGAAGCCAAACCCCTTTATGGGTTAGTTTAATATGTGAATATATTCATTCGTTTAAATCTAAAACTTATTTATAAACATTCATTCTTCCCTCTCTCGCACAAATTGTTGTCTTATCTACGCTCACTCTCTTACAGCTGCTTTGAATCAAGTCTACTGTATCGATGGGCAAGTCATGCATAAGATGATACAGCAGAAGCTTCTTGTAGTGAGTCTTTATTTAACTCCAGTAGAATTCTATTCCATTAAATTAAGGGCTGTAAGGAACGTTGTATACAGGGGTTATGTTTAGGTCTTCATAAGCTTTCTTAGACTCCTTAGTCTTATGAACTGATAGGTTATCAACAAACAGGATGATCTCTTGGTTGCTATACTTCTCTCTGAGCTTATGTAGGAACTCTATATACTACTCTCGCTTAATAGAGCGAGGGTGAATCACATAACTCTCTAAGCCTGAATCTTCACTTATACCAGCTAAAATTGCATGAGTGACTACCTTTACTTTTTAGTCATAAACTTCTATGTTATCATACTTCTTGTACCATGACTTATTAATAAAAGTGTTGAACGTAAACACAGCTTCATCTGCATGTATGAACTTGATGTTATTATCAATAGCTCTCTGCATTTAATCATATATATAGTTTAAATTATTACTATAAAATGGCACTGTAAAATCAATCACTCTCTTAACTCTGCTGACAGTCTTGAAAGTAATACCGTTTCGTCTATAAATATTGGCTATAGTCTAAGGAGAGATACGCATGTCTGGAAACTTGCGATGAAACATGACAGCTCGTTAGCCAAGAGGAAAGTGAGCCCAATACTTTAATGTCTTAGAGTCACAGAGATAGTCAATATGGACCTGTGAGAACTTTTATTTTCTTGCAGGATGTTTTCAAGAGCCTGAGTTATAATGTTAAACAGCTAACAAGCAATGATACCTAACAGTTGGGGCACTCTTGTGTAGGAGTCTTGCTATGGCTGTATAATTCAACACTGGTTTGACTTAGTCTATATTAATACTTGTACCATACCTAAGCTTAAGCAGTAAATCTAAATATTACTCATCATAAATAGACCCTAGATTTCGCTAATTTCTATTTCTCATTTTGAAAATTGGCCTAATTTCTCTACTAACCCCAATAAGACACCAACTATACCCTACAAATCAAAGCACTTATAAACCTCACTAAGGGGTTTTGGGGTTTTGAATGTATGGATTAATTAAAATTATACAATTTCTTACTCTGTTAAGTCAAATCTATAAATAATATTTTTGAAAAGGACATAATTTGTCATGATTGATCAAATCTTTGTGACCCCCCATCTATGCTTACACTCATTTTCGGAGCAAGAAATACGAGACATTAGTAGGTAATAAACATAGATCTGTGTAGATTTAAACTTAACGAGCTACCACAAGTCAGATAGGTCTTGGTAATAGTCAAGTGTGAATCATCGTGCTTTCTCAAAAAATGAAATTTTAATCAACAACAAAAATATCGCAAGAAATAAATCGCCAGATTTTAAATGATAAAACTATATTCCCTGCTTTTGTCAAAATAACCTTGACCATAGTTAATACAATTTTTACCATTACAAACTTTCTTAATATAATTGAATAATTTAAACTTCGATTGAAAACACTCCATAGAGTCCTTCTTTGTTACAATAGATATATATATATATATATATAGATAAATTCTGAAAAAAAGCACAAAATATGTCAATATAGACCTCGAATATTCCTAAACTCATTTTCAGGTGGCAGAAATACACATCTTTTGCAGGCAAGTCTTCAAAACAATAATCAGTGCAGTAATTTGTTTAACGAGCTGCCACAAGATGATGAGATAGGTTTCGAACAAGGTCAAATGTCTAATGAAGGTTTTATTAATTCTATGAATATTAATCTTAAATATTAATAATAAATTTTAATAATATAATTAATAAAATTAATATTAAATATAAAAATGATTTTCAAATTGACTCCTGATGCTCGTTTGCGTACTTGTCTCTCTGATCTCTTGGGTCGATGGCTCGATGACCCTAGTGTACCCCTTATAGAACTTCCCAACCTCTGTGGTGCAACATTTCTGCACGAGATGAGCTCGTTACTCTTGAATGAGCGAGAGATGTCCTGTTTGAAGTGTTAAATATCTGAGCGAAGGAGGTTACTATTTGCTATTGCCAGGCCATAATTGCTTCAGTCTAGTTAGTTGCAGGTGCCCTTGATGATATCATAACTTCGTTGATTCTATACAGCTCTGGAGATAATGAGAGATTGTGACAGTACTAGTCTATAAGGGATAACTTCTCTTTAACTTAAAGAGGGGACATTTTAATTTGGCCTCTTCCTAGGGGCTGGTGGTCTTCTCATCTTCAGAGTACTCTTGCTCTGGGGAGTTTGTTGTCGTGTTTAATTGTATAAGATCTATGCTTAAGTAAATAGCTATATATGAATATAATTCAAGTCACTAAATATTTAATATGAGGAGTTTTGAAATTTTATTATTTTAATTATCAATACTTACCCTAAATAAGAGGCAAAAGCATTTTTTAAAAAAGTATGAAAAAGAAATGAGGGATAAATGAGTTATTTGGCGGCCGGCTTGAGCCTCAACGCGATTATCCATAAAATTATCTGACGAGAAGTAATTTCTACTCAGGCAAGCATCCCAAAAGGGAACACAAAAATCTAACATCATTAGTTTCGGGACATGAAAGTCTGAAATTTTCAAAACTCCATTTAGAAATTTAAAGTAATGGTATTCCTAAACATTCCACAGGCATAAATGGTTCAGGGTCGTTTGGAACTCACGATAAAGCCATTGATTGCATGTTCATCTATGAGAGTAAGAGGACCAAATGCTTGATAAACAAGCTTAGCCGCTTTATATAAAAGTTACGAATGATATCTTTATTTCATGAAATTAGGAGATCACTTAAGCTAGAATTAATTTTAATTAATGTCAAAGTAAATTGAAATTATCTTTTCTAAGGAATATACTTATCTATCGCGGTTATTAAATTATCCTAGTGAATTCTAAGAATTTCGATTGAGCATACTCACCTTGCCTAACGATTAAATTTCTTGGGACATTGTCTGCATCTCTTAGGTTTACATAAATATTGTAAATCATATTTATTAATAATAATAATAATAATATATACCTTATATTGTTTATATTTTATTCTAATAAATATTTAAAACTTTCTTAAAAAATTAATTAAGTTTTTAAATCAAACTATGCCTTATAAATTCTAGTTTTAATTGAATTCAAGCATGAATAGCTACAATTCTGTAGTATTATACTCAAATATAGTATCGCTATTGTTCGGTCTCATAAAATGGTAGTTCATAAATTGAATGAGTGCTTCATAACTTCCAAAGTTATTTGATATCTATGTACGGCCATTTAATTATTTTGAAAGAATGTTTCTGAAGAAGGTCTAAAATTCTTTTTAAGATTTAGCGCGTTATATAAGTAGAACCATAGATATTAAGGCTCTCCTTCTCAAGATTTGATAATGCCAATAGCAAAATTTCGATCACCAAGCTCATTCTTTAATTCATTTACAGCAACATGAAAGTGTTCAAAATTTTTATCAGTTATTTTCCTTCCTAAATGGCAAAAATATTATTGCCCATCAACAATTACATGTTATTCTTCTTAAAAACGTATAAAGGCTCTATCGTGTCGTTGTCTAGACCAGTTATTTTAGCATGCTTAAATTTTTAGATTCGGCATTCAATTTCTTTAAGTTTTCTCAAAATTTAGAACCACCAAAGTTCAATTAAAATCTAAGGTCGGTCTGAATTGCCTATCTCGGGATGTTCCAATATAGTTTTAAACAACATGCCAAAAGGTATAAGTAGGAGTCAATAATGTAGTAGAATTAATAAAGGTAGTCGCACCCAAGTCATCATTTTCTTGGTTGAAGTTAAGGTTGTTCATTAAACTTTCCACCATATTTAGTAAAAAAATTAAATAAAAGTAAATATAAAGTTATTATAAAAATAATTTAAAAGATAATTAAATTTTAAAGTGAAGCCTATTTTTATTATTATCAATATAAATTTAATGGGTTAGCTTTCAAAAATATTCAATAATTAAAGCTGAAAATAATATTGATAAAATAGGAAACAAATAGGTAAATCGACATAATTAGAAATACAGAGTTATAAACCCCAAATATTAACTGTCATGTTTTTTAATATAGATAAATTAAATTCTATGTACATTTATTAAAATAAGTAAAAGTGTGAATGTACAATTATTTCACTCTAAATTATAGAAAAATGAAACATATAATAGTGAATAAGGTGATTCATCTAGTTATAATGCTAATGCCACTACTTTTTCAGTTTAAGATTTTATGTAAATATAGAAAAAAAATTGCTCATAAAGCCTTACTCTCAGCTCTGATAAATCCATTTTTCTCAGTTAACTCATTATTTTATTTTTTTTGTTCAAACCGGCCATGGAATTTCTCTTCGTCAGTTATTACTATTTTTCAGAGAAGTTTACAGTATTTTACAAATTTATATTTTACTACCCTGAATTTTCAGCTACTTCTTTATCATTTGTATTACTTTTAAAACTTGAATCTAAAATGATGTTGCTTGAAATAGAGCTTTAAATACTCTATTTTAAGTTCATAAGTAGGTACTGCCTCTATTTCTTGATATTATGAATATATTGCTGATTGATATTACTATTGTTATAAAATTGTTGCTATTATTGATTTATTTTACTAACTCTTAAGGAGCTGATTTAATCAACTTTTTAGTAATTTAGTAGAAGCCTAGTTTATATTATTGTTGCTAGAGTAGAGATTTGGATGTCGATTGAAGGTATTTTATTAGTTTCTGTTATCGTAGGGATTTTAAACTTCAACATTTGATAAATCAATAGATTGTGGGTCTATGGATCGATTATCTAAGTATGAAATTCTCACACTACTCATTGTAATAAATACCGAATGGTGTCTCTCATTCAAAGAATTGCCATGATTATCACTATTGTTTAACTAGATTTGGAACAATCTGTTACTTATTAATTCTTTCATCTTTCGACTTTGAATTGGACTTTGAGATTGCTTAGCATAAACATTAGATTTCTTGCAATGCTAGCTACGTAATTTTAAGATTTCTTTTTTTTATGATTGATAGAAAGACCATTAAGAAATAGTGTCGATTTTACAGAATTATTACTCTACTTTAACTTATCTTTTATTTAGATTCTTTACAAAGATAAGTCATAGTCTTTAGAGTCAATAGCTGCTGATTAATAAGGCATAATGTTTAGCTTTTAAGAATTTACTAAGATGTGAGAGGGTAAACCTGAATGTCGAATGTTTATATCTTGATGTCTATATTGTCTTTTATTTGAATTTTGAGGATTCATAGTTTTTATAGAACCTTTTTCAAACTATTTAATGCTATAAATGTCTAGAATTTTCATAAGATACCTTAAAATTGTCACTTTACAAGCCTTTAAAATTTCTCTCCTATTTGTGATTCAAAAATATTACACTGTCAGTAGACTTATCTCTCTAAAGCCTTTTCAATGATTTATTTCTCTGAATAAGTTACAAATCTCTGTTTTGTTATGAGAGAATTAAGTTAACTCAAATCTTTCATTGCATAACTATTTTGAGAAGTTTCATCTGCAGTACTATGATCAATTGTGAACTTTTGTTTCAAAGTCATTTAAATACTTGGGAGAACTAATTACTTTTATTTTTCATTATAAGGATTGTCGTTATGATCATTTAAATTCACTGTACTTTAAGCTGTGAAATCTCTGATATTTTATATACCATATTCGATTACCATGCTATTCTTGTTCCCGTTTAATTAGTTCTGTTTAATATGTTTAATTTAAAATTAATTAGGGGACCCACTATTTGAATTTCAGTCCAAATCCTTAAAGCTCCATTTTTCTTAATAGTCTCCTGATTAACTCAATACATTAATTTCATTCCTGCTTACAATTTCAATTTTACTAGCATTTTAGTAAATCCATGAATATTTGACTCTTCATAGGATGAGCTCTTATTAACAAGCGACTTTTAAACTTCAAGATTTGGTAGCTTTATATTGATTTATGATTCATGAACACTAAAATTCTTTATTTATTGCATTTCATTGATACTTTAAAAGTGATTCCTATTATTATTTTTCCAACTTCAATTCAAGGCTTTGAAAACATTAGATCCTTTTAAAATGTTACCATAGTTTTCCATTGGTAATCTGTAGCTAAGGAACATAATATTCTTGGGTATTCTTATAGTCTTAAAGTAACTCGTTTTTTAAGTCTTGCTTTTTTTAATCAGCAATCTCTGGAAAAATTTCAACAAATCATTTTTGAAATGATGGAATTTGGGTTAATTGAAAGCATGTTGGCCTCTGAGTAGGATTTACCTGTGACAAGGTTCATACAATTTTTTATAAATCTGCGGAATGATGCTTAGGTAATTTTTGTATTTATCCTCTGACTACTTTCTTTTAAAGTCCATTCAGGTCATTTGCTTAGAATGGAGGCTTTAATGCAATTATATCATGTAGTACACATCCTAATGACCAAGTATCACTTTTTATATCATAAGGTTTGTCTTTCAAAAAATTAGGGCTAGCGTAATAAGGTTAACCAGTTTAACTAAATTAAGACCTTTTTGATTAGCAACTTTAGAATCATTCATTTCTCCGAGTTTTACTATGAAGTCTTTGTTCAAAAATAAATTCTCAGATTTTGAGTTTCTGTGCATCACATTTAAATCATGCATTGCACTTAAATTTTTTATACCTAAATGAATATCTTTCATATTTCTTGCTCTTGGAAAAATTTCCCATCTAACTAATGGTCTGCTATCTTTAGAAATAAATGGCCATTGTCAGCATACTCAATCACTGTATTGATATTAATTAGTAACTTAAAATTATCGATAAATAGTGGCTATTTTTTATTGTAACTTACTATAATGATTGAGTGTTAGGCTCAATAAAAGCTTCTATAAATAAGATGACATCCTTTTATTTAAGATAAATGTACATAAAATTTGATTTATCTAAAATAATAAACATGACAGTTAATATTTGGGGTTTATAATTCCGTATTTCTAATTATGTCGATTTACCTATTTGTTTCGTATATTATAAATACTAAAAATAAATATAGACTCATGATTCCAAAAATTTATAATTATTATAAATAAATTATTTATTAAATAAATTTTATATTAAATAATTGTCTAAATAGACAAAACTAAAAATAAATGACCAAACACTCAAAGATTAGATTTGATAAGGAGAGTATTTTGAACAAATAATGTTTTGCCGAAAATATCAGTAAGATCGTCTAAATTTAAATTTGAATATAAGAAAGATTTTCTGAAACAAAAAGTATATCATTTTAAAAAGTTATAGGTATATTTAGTTTTAACAAAGTTTTATAATTGAAATTGTTAAAAGAAATTAGCAAGATTTTTAGAATTAGTTCAAAGCTATGCCAAATAAAAGATCTCAGAGATCTCTTACATCTAGAAATGTTTATTACGTTATGCCCTTTTGAAAAACGATGAGAAATTTCGTGCGCAGGGTATCATTTTAAAAAGTAATAGCTATATCTAGTTTTAACAAAGTTTTATAATAGATATTGTGAAAAGAAATTATCAAGATTTTTAGAATTAGCTCAAAGCTATGCTCAATAAAAGATCTCAGAGATCTCTTACACTAGAAATTTTTATTACGTTATGCCCTTTTGAAAAACGATGAGAAATTTCGTGCGCAGGGTATCATTTTAAAAAGTTATTGCTATATCTAGTTTTACCAAATTTTTATAATAGATATTGTGAAAAGAAATTATCAAGATTTTTAGAATTAGCTCAAAGCTATGTTCAATAAAAGATCTCAGAGATCTCTTACATCTAGAAATTTTTATTACGTTATGCCCTTTTTAAAAACGATGAGAAATTTCGTGCGCATGGTATCATTTAAAAAAGTTATTGCTATATCTAGTTTTACCAAATTTTTATAATAGACATTGTGAAAAGAAATTATCAAGATTTTTAGAATTAGCTCAAAGCTATGTTCAATAAAAGATCTCAGAGATCTCTTACATCTAGAAATTTTTATTACGTTATGCCCTTTTGAAAAACGATGAGAAATTTCGTGCGCAGGGTATCATTTTAAAAAGTTATTGCTATATCTAGTTTTACCAAAGTTTTATAATAGATATTGTGAAAAGAAATTATCAAGATTTTTAGAATTAGCTCAAAGCTATGCTCAATAAAAGATCTCAGAGATCTCTTACAACTAGAAATTTTT